>LOEQ01004318.1:235973-246200 GCA_001685075.1 Bramus lutescens | reverse complement strand
TTTCTTTCTTTCTTTCTTTCTTTCTTTCTTTCTTTCTTTCTTTTTTTTTACTTTCTTCCTTCTTGCTTCCTTCCTTTCATTTTGCTTTATGTTTGCTTGTTTTTTCTTTTTCTTTTAATGATAGTCTCACTATGTAGTCTTGGCAGGTCGGGAATGTGCTCTGTAGATCAGGCTGGCCTTGAACTCAGAGACCTTGTTGCCTCTGCCTGCTGACTGCTGGTACTAAAGGAGTGTACCACCATACCTGGCATTTCCTCCTCTTTCAATATATAATCACCACAACCAAGGTACTTCTATTTACTAGTAATTCATATAAGAACTTATGAGACATATGGTGCACTGTAATTTTTTTTTAATCTTCTTTTGCTACAACTAAGGCGACTTTCAATAGAAGGCAGTCTGGGTAATGAGACCCTTTAGTCAGATGAATTAACAAATATATTTTTGTGTGGCTGTGCATGCAATAGCAACTGAAGCCATGAATTTGAAGGAGGATGGGAACAGGTATGCGGGAGGGCTTGAAGGGAGGAAAGAGAGGGGAGAAATGTATTTAAAATACAGTTTCAGAACTAAACAACCATGGCAAAAGAGTGAAGCTTACACCTAGGAATCTGCTAAGCAATTTACACACAATAACCCAATTATTTTTTTTTAAAAATGTATGCTTTAGCCAGAAATTATATTTGCCAATATCTTCCTTGAAATAAATCCTAATAGCTTTCATAAGTGGAAGCGATGGAGACAAAAAGCTTCTTTGAAACCTATGCCCTTGTCCTTGGCAGCCACTCTGAGACCCTGAAGCTGCCAGCCTTTCATGTGTCCCCAGCCTTCCCTCACCTTCTTCTGCTAAAGATCTTGGTTCTTCTGGCTGAGGGTCAGCTGCCGGGTGGATTACTGGGCCAACCGCTTTTCAGGGAATCCCTGAGGGAGTTCTCTTGTTGGGGTTGTCATCACCCAGTCTTACAGCCCGCGCATAGAGACCCACCTCATTCTTCAGCCCTTCTTTTAAAGCCTAGGAGGACTAAGACGGGTGCCCTTATGACTACCAACAAGAACACTCCTTTTGATGCTAATCTGTATTCACTTGTCCTCACATCTTCCTTTGTGTACAGAAGAAGTAATGCAAGCCTCTGAATTATTAAAAAATGTAGATGTTTTGTTCCTGATATTTAATCAGCACACAAAGATATGGCTTTCTTTATATGTGTCTCAATGTACCCTGTTCATATTCACCTCTTCATTACCTCGTCTCCCATCCCTTCTAACCGGGCCTCTTCTTCTCGAATGGTCTATTTCTCTCTGTCACTGCCTCTCCCTCTGTCACACACATACGCACAGAGAGTAAAAATCTAGAATCTAAATAAGAGGAAACATATAAGCTATTTTTGTGGGTCTGGTTTATTTTTCTTAACTCAGTAATCTCTAGCCCCATCTTATTTTTCATGATATCCAAGTCATGGAAGATATTATCTCATGCTATTTCACCTTTCTTACGCTCCTCTCCTTTCTGAAATAGATGTCTAAGTAGAAAACGCAGCACAGACCTGAGCTGCGTCCTGTATCTAATGAGAGTAGGAAAAGAAGGTATTGCTGCATTTCCTAGACAGCTCTTCCCTACTCTGTTTCCTAATGCAGGTTCTTCCTCTATAAAATGAGAATAAAAACATCTGATGTCTAGTGAGGAGTAAATCGGTCAATACACACGAACCTTTAGGACAGAGTCTGCTCACTGAGTGTCCAGACTAAGGTCTTCTGTCCGCATCCAGAGTCTCACAGAGTCTCGCAGAGAGAGAAGATAAGCTAACCTAAGAGGAGGTTTAGAGGAAGCAAGAGAAGGCAGCTTCTGCAATCGTACCTCCCCAGCTACCTTCCTTACGTCCGCTCTCCACTCAAGCAGATTGTAGCTTTTTTTGAACCAGCTGTCCCTGCGTCTGACTCTTCCTTTACCATAACTTACCACTGAAGAGGCAGGATAAGATAAAAACCCCAGCAATGGCAGTCCTCATTCTTAGATTCGCGGTCCAAAGAAAGGTAGAAGGAAAGACAAGTCCAACCATCGCCTCTTTCTGAGGAAGACAGACAAGCACACGGTAGCCATTTAAAGGGGCGATACTGGCTAAATCGCTTTTTTTTTCATTAAATTAAAAATTTTCATAATTTTTTTTGCGAAGGAAGGAAAGTTTAAGGCATCCTTTATAAAAGTAACTGTAAAGCCATTTCTAGTTCTGAAATTTGGATGTCATTTCTTTTTTTAACCAATGCCGCCATCTCTCTTTGCTTCCCCCTTAAGTACAGTTGCTTCAGGCAAAATATGAAGTGAGGTCAGTGATGTTTCTAGGTTAATGTCTTCAAAAATCCTCCTGTCGTTCAAAGGGAAATGTTCCTCTCAGCTTCAGGGACTCACCGCAAATGGTCAGAGTCGTGAGGGGAAAGCCACGTGATAGCAACGGCATTGTTCGTTAAGTCATCAGAACTGCTAAGATGTTACTAGTCACCCACACCTACCTCTTGCGGGGCGATTTTCCTTGTCTACACTTCTTAAAATGCCTGATCACAGTTTCTAGTGAGTGAGACGCGCTGTAACTGAATCCAACAGCCTGACCCTCTAGGTTCTAAGCAGTTGAAACAGTAACAGACGCCCACCCAAGGGCATCCTGGTATTGCCCATGAGCACCCTCATCTGTAGGGAGGGCATTCTCCTTACTCAGGAACCGTACCAAGGCTAAGTCAGTCTATTCATTGTAAAGGGGCCTGGCGTTTTCTGTAGGTTGTACAGGTTGGACACGTGCACTGTGTGGTCCTACTAACTTAGTGTATAAAGTACTCAGCTTTCCTTTTTTAGGGGGTGCTTGCTGGGGTTTAAAACCAGGGCCACACACATGCTTATCATATCCCTACCCACTCAGCTGCACCGGGAAGCCTAATTTTGATGTCTCTGAAAAAAAATACCAGGGAATCTTTAGATCAAAAATTTGATCAAATTACAGAAGCACTTCAGTTTAATAGTAATGTTTATTCTTAAGTAATGCACAGGTTGGAATCAGTAGATTCTTCTCGAAACAAATGAAAGTTTTAAGAATATCAGAGTCTCTTTGAAAATGCCGCCACCAAACCTCATGCCATTCTCATAAGTAAGTAACCCCATTATGAGGACACTGGGTGTTTCTCAGTAAATTATATCCCTCGGTTTATCCGGATGGACTCCTTTTTTGCGCATCTTCATCATTTCCTTGTAGCAACGAAATATGTACTGTATTGCTTCTAGGGTTATCTTTGTAAAGATGATACACTCTACTTACTTTTCCTTTGAATTTCATTTAAAAATATAACCACAACCTTCTTATGTCAATTTTAAAAGTCTACTTCAAAATTCCCACTGATTTGAATCTCAGAAGCAAGGGAATGAAAAAAATACAAGCTACTGAAGAATTCATAAAACACAAATATTGGGTGTATGGCTGAATGGCCAGCAATCACCTTTGCATGGGTGTGGGTGGTCACTACTCAGATCAAACACGCCACATTTTCTTCTGTCTAAGAGGTCTGTTTACACCCCTTTCCTAGGTATTATTATTATTTCTAGCTACTATTTTCAGAAATAATAACTATCTCTTTTAAAATACTATTGATTAATGGTACCTGATCTTGAAATTTATAGGTCCATACAGCAAGTACTGTTACTGACACGAGCATCATTATTTTGTATCTAGCCATCATGTTTAATTCATCTGATAACAATGTCTATCTCTAAATTCCAAGACACCTGGTGGTCACTTTCTGAGGCCTAACACTCTTTATTGTTTTTCTTGCTTTCACTAAAAAAAAGCGTGCACATGTGTGTGTGTGTGTGTGTGTTTGTGTAATATATATTAATAAGTATCTTGAGTCAGAATTAGGGATAACAGTAACATGAAGCTCATGCAGATTTTGTGAAGATCAAAAGAGAATGGCCTTGGGCAAAGAGTTCTTTCCACACAGTGCCTGCTGTGTCGTGAGGAGCTGGTCAAGCCTGGGCTATTGGTGTTGTGATGGTGACCAGGGCTCAAATAGTTTTTCTTTTACATAAAAATGTGTTGGTACTTTCCTAAGCATGGATAAGCAAATCTACCCCCCAGGAGCTAAATGAGCATGATTTTGAAATTTCCAGCAAACCGTCTTGCTTAAAAAGGTTAGAAAATCCAATTATCCTTAAAGGAAAGGATATTTGGTGCCATATAGCTCTAAAAATAGCCCTGTGACTGATAGCAGAGTTTATATTGGTGGGCTAGTGTTTACTTATAGAATAAGTGAATGATTTCACCTTCATTCAAGGGAATACATTTCTGATGCCATCTCATTAAGGTCGGAGAACAGTTTATAATGACATAATGAAGAAAACTTGGAAAGGAAGCAGAAGATTCCAAGCATTTTGTAGTCAAGCCCCCATGGTAAGTTCTAGAGCCTAATATTGAGCCTAAAAATGAGCGTGGCAAATTGTGCACTAAATGGGCATGGCTGTCCTGGAAAACATTTGTGGATGCGTACAAAGGGCTTCTTAAAGGTTAATGTCTTTGTGCCGTTGAATCTATTCCTAAGAATCTGTTCTGAAGATTGAACAAAAATAAGAATACCATGACCCAAAACAGTAACAATATAGGGTCCCAAATGGTGAGGTAATTAATGGGAGGCCTGGGGAGGAAAAATAAAGATGAGAAATAAAGAATAAAGAAGACAAAAGCAATATCTGGGGCCAAGAGGTCATGCTAATGTAATTAGTAAGTAATTAGCTAATAAGCTAATGACTTATGCCAAGCAAGTTTGTTAAGAAGTACAGTATCATACATACACTATTTACAGTGAGCAGGGTAGCAGGGGGAGGTTTGCAGAGAGCTAAGTCAGACAGTGTTGGCAAAGGGCATAGGGATACCTCAGACACAGCTGCCCTAAGACTGACCATCACAGCTCAGGAGGAAGAATTGGGTCCTTAGGAGCCACAACACTGACTCCTATGAGGCGCTGGCTCCAGCCTCAGATTGGCCTTGACAAGTCCATTCCTGGACAAGGACACAGAATTAAAGTTTCTTTTGTCATTTTTGTCAAAGCCTCTAAGAAACTCTTGGGTCAGTCTGGTCCCTCACAGTATAACAACCCAAATATAAGGCGATTATCATGTGAAGGATCATGAGTCCACATGGTTGGTTGGAAGCTTTGTAGTGGGTCAGTCAAGAGCTGATGAAGGCTGGAAGAGGGAGGAAACAGAGAGGATAGCAAAGAGGCAGTAGGAAAGAGAAGTACAGGGACCAAAGGCTCCCCAGCACCTAGGGCTCCCTGTCTTCACCCTGGAGATCTGTGGGCAGCTAGGACTCACCTCTCCTATACTTGCTACTTAACATAACAAGACTTCTCTCTCTAGGAAGAGACTCAGTAAAGAGATGTCCTGCCATCTCCTGCTTCTTGCAAGAGGACTGGAGCAGTGGATGCTTGCTAGGGAGTGGAGCTGCCTCTCCTGGGAGCAGTTAGAGAAGTGAATCCCAGATGACCTTGGATTGGTTGAAGGTCGTAGGAAGGTGGTAGAGGAGCGATGTGGAAAGGAAGGAAGGCAGGGCTTGTTCTGGGTTGCACATGGGGAGAAGGACAAAAGCGGGAGTGAAGGCGGAGTCTTAGGGGTTTTGACTTGGGCAATTGGGCAGTTTATTATGACATTAACCAAAAAAGTGAGGTCAAGTGAGAAATAAATTTGATAGGAAATTTATGAGCTCCATCTGAGAAGGTTTCAAGTAAAGACATCAAGTAGCAGGTGGCTGTGAGCCTCAATTGTAAAAGAGAAGTCAGCACTAGCTTTTAATCCCATGTGTTACTTGAAGCATGTATATGAGACTCAAGGAAATTGCCTACAGATGCTTATAATAGATAGAGGGGGAACAAATTTTTCTCGCAGAATAGCAAGCTATCGATTTAGAACTCTTTTTGGCTACATGACCCTTAATTACCATCAATGGAAAAACACAAAACAAAGTTTGGCAATGATCAAATGAAGCTTCTGTGAAACCAATGGACATATGGTGAGATGAGGGATACAGAGGGGCCTGGGGGTCTCCAGATCTCCACACTCTTTTTTTTATATTTATTTTTTATGTATACAATATTCTGTCTGTGTGTATGACTGCAGGCCAGANGGACCTTTGGAAGAGCAGGCAATGCTCTTAACCGCTGAGCCCTCTCTCCAGCCCCCATTTTTTAAAATTTTTTTTAAAAAATTTATTTATTATGTATACAGTGTTCCTCTGCATGTATGCCTACACGCCAGAAGAGGGCACCAGATCTCATTACAGATGGGTGTGAGCCACCATTTGGATGCTGGGAATTGAACTCAGCACCTCTGGAAGAGCAACCAGTGCTCTTAAACACTGAGCCATCTCTCCAGCCCCCAGATCTCCACACTCTTGTGTTGACTGTTATGGACTGAATATATTTGTCTCCCTCAAATTCACATTTTGAAACCCTAAGCCTCAGTGTGGCTGCAGTCTGAGACATGCCTTTACAGAGGCAACTAAGTCCTACATCCTGAGCTGGTGATGCAGTGAACAATCTTAGCCTGAGCAGGTGATGCAGTGAACAGTCCTACAGCCTGAGCAGGTGATGCAGTGAGCAGTCCTATAGCCTGAGCAGGTGATGCAGTGAACAATCTTACAGTCTGAGCAGGTGATGCAGTGAACAGTTGTCCTACAGCCTGTGCAGGTGATGCAGTGAGCAGTCCTACAGCCTGAGCAAATGATGCAGTGAACAATCTTACAGTCTGAGCAGGTGATGCAGTGAACAATATTACAGTCTGAGCAGGTGATGCAGTGAACAGTCCTACAGCCTGATCAGGCGATGCAGTGAATAGTTCTGTGTGTTCTCATATGTTAATGTTACTGGGTAAGTGTGGCCTTGAGTTTGAGGCACAGAGGGGATTGAAGATGAAGTGTTAGGTCAGTACTAGACACAAATATACTAAAGAGTACCTCATTTAGATGGAGAGCACAGAAGGGCTGTGTCCTTGGCGAGCTGGGGAGCTAGAAAAAGAAAAGCTATCCCTTAGAGAAGAACATCATCCATGGTGCTGCTGAGACCATTAGAAAGCAGATGGTCACACCCCCAAATTAACTATGCAAATAACTAGATCTAAAGTCTATGCATCTCAGTAAACTTCTGTACAATTAGAGTAGCCATGTTGAAGCTGTGGCACTCCATGTTAAATTTTATACTTTTGCTATCTTTTTAAACATCTGGTTAATTTTAATGCATAATTTTTAAAAATTTGCATGTTCTTTACAATATTGTGTGTGTGTGTGTTTGAGACAGGGTTTCTTTGTATAGCCATGGCTGTCCTGGAACTAGCTCTGTAGACCAGGCTGACCTCAAACTCACAGAGATCTGCATGCCTCTGTCTCCCGAGTGCTGGGAAGAAAGGTGTGTGCCACTACCACCTGGCCTACACTAAACTTTTAATAATAATAGAAATAAAGCAAATGATACCCTCTGCAAGACAGACAGAAATAACAGCAACACAATGCCATGTATTTCCTCCTAAAAATTTCTTCAATAGACTTGGCATAATCTATATTATTTTCATAATCTTTAGAAATATAGAGAAAGAACTGAAGTTTAAAATCAACTGCAAGAGCCAGGCACAGGCTTGTAATCCTAGCACTTGGCAGGCAGATTCAGGAAGCTTTCAAGCTTAAGGTCAGCCTGGGCCATACAAGATTCAGTCTAAAAAAAAAATCCAAAGAGGGAGAAAGTAAAAATACTGTGGGACCCCCAGGAACAACACCAGTGTAAATCTTCCTAGGAATATAACCTTAAAGAATTCTTGAATATAAAACTCATGCAAACTTGAAACCCACAAGGAAGCCACCTACCACAAATGAGGGCTTGAGAAAGGAGGAGTCAGATGAAGAACAACCATCTATATAAATTTAGAATTGCTGGATACAGAATCCAAACTGAGACATTATAGCTTAAGTTAGATGTGGGGGTGGGGGTCGGGGATAAAATCTGAAACAGGCAAAAGAGATCACCACACTGAGCACATAGTGCAAAAAAGGCAAATAGGATTTCCAAGAATAAAAAGCACAACTGTTTGCCAACAAATGCTTCTTGAGCATCTGCTGCGTGACAGGCGTCCTCCTGGTAACTGGGTTCACCACAGGAACAAAAGAACAACTACTTATTTTACACAGCTCACTTTTGAGAGAGAGAGAAGCAAATGCAATTTCAAATGGAGGAAGGATTGAAGAGCAATTAATGCAAGATGAAGTAAGAATTAGTGAGGTGGAAAATAAAACATGACATAAGACCATTTGCAAAAACACAAATTCCTGGGCACAGTGCCACACATGCACACGGTGACACACATGTACACCATGGTGCATGCATATACGGTGGCATACACATACACAGTAGCACACACACATGGTACATGGTGGCACACGCATACATGGTGGTACTGTAAACATGCATGCTGGCACATGCACATAATCACAGCATAGTGGGTGAGAAACAGAGGCAGAGACAGCAGGATCTTGGCAAGTGTGAGGTCACCTTGGTCTGATCTTGGCAAGTGTGAGGTCACCTTGGTCTCTGTGGCAAGTTCCAGGCTAGTCAATGATACCTTGTCTCAAAAAATAAATGATTAAACTGAAAACCAAGCCCCACAAACAACCCCCCCAAACAACCTCCAAATAAGTAACATACAGATTTGAAAACGTGGGTCAGATGAGAGTAAGATGATACAGTTATAAAAGGAACCTGGCAGAGCGTGGGAAACAATTTTCAAAGACTTACTGGTTGCAAACTGATGATTAATTAGGCCCATTTTACAGAAATAAGATTTTTAAAGTAGGTGGAGATAAAAGCATTGGAATGATATCAACATTGACAACTGAATTCAAGGATGGGGCACGGGTGTGAGGTAGTATCTTTAAGGGACTGAGATGAAGCAATTAGCTGCCCAAAGTAGACACTCAGAAAGGTCCTATTTCAAAAATGAAGATCATTTATGCAGACATTTTAATAAAAATTAACTATAACTCCAAAATAAGACTTGTTCCAATAACTTCTGAAAGTTGTACTTCAAGAAGAAAGGAAATAATACCGGGTGTTGTCACTCACATTTAGAATCCTAGCAATCGGATCGCTAAGGCAGGCAGATTGCTGTGAGTTCAAGGCAGTTGGAGTTACATAGTGTCAAGCCAGTTATGCTACATATGGACAACCTGTCCCCCCAAACAGACAGACAGACAAACACCCCCAAACAGAAAAGATACCCAATGATAGTTTGAGATGTAAGACAAGATCATGGGGGAAAATTATGATAAAAAGAAAGGATAATATTGATGGTGTGGAATGCTAATAATATTTGTTTTATACAGAATGCAAAATATATTCTCTGTATTACTTACAAACCTCAAAAAACAGTCTGTCATCAAGCTTCTTATTATAAAAAGATCAAAAATAATAAAATGACAATACCTCACAAATATATGATGGCTTTTCTGACAGAGAAAACCAAGTTTAACATTTTAACCTGGAAAACACAGGAAGGTTGAAGAAATGAAGTCTAGAAAATTCCTCATGATGTTTAACATCGGTGATTCTCATAAAGAAGGGCATCATAGCTAAGCCTCCCAAGAATAGCACTTGAAATCAGACTCCCAAGAAGCCAACCTTGAACTTACTACTTGAATAAATTCTTTTAATTATTTGAGACTCAAAGAACCTCCATTCTCCAAGCACGTTGTACCACCTGATATAGGTGTTCCAATAAAATTTTATAACATAAAAATATTTTTTGTTAGAAAGTTAAAATTTAGAGCAAAAATATAGTCACATGACATAATAAAAAGCAATAAAATAACTTGTTAAAGCATTTCCAAATCTTTGTGTTTGTGTATGAAGCAGGTAAGCACTGCATTCCTTTAAGCTAAGTATTTTTTTGTATTATGACTAAGAGAATAGAAATAAGGAGCTATCTTCCAACTAGTAGAGAGAAATGAAATGAGAAGAAATACAGTTGGTTTAAATGTAATTGTGCGGGGGAGAGCATCAAATAATAATCAGCTCTTAAAATGCTAATAAAAGGGCTCAGCAATTAAGAGAGGACATTACTCTTGCCAGTAACTGGAGTTCCGTTCGTCCTTCCCATGCTGGGTGGTTCATAACCGCCTGTGTTGTAAGTTCAGCTTTGGGGGCTCTGACTCCGTC
>LOEQ01004318.1:174008-186128 GCA_001685075.1 Bramus lutescens | reverse complement strand
AGTGCTTAAATGAATACAATGTGTGTGTTGTTATTTTGGGGTATAAGCTAGCCGTGCAGGAGCCGGCTGGACAAAAAGCAGGCCAGGCCCGCTCCCCTTTCACTACAATTTCCATTTGGTATTTTCAAAGTAAAGTTGACCATGGTTAACATAAACCATGGAAAGTCACACTGCCAACAAGGGAATACGGCTGTTCAGCCTTACAGTCCTTTTTAAAGTTTAATTTTTATTTTGCTGTTGATGTCAATGCCTTCGTCATTTTGTTAAGTATCTCTTTGGTGCTGAAGGTTGTACCCAGATGTCTTGCGTGGTGAACACACTAACAGTGGCTTATACCTCCAGCCGCACGGGTTTAAGGTGACTCAGCCTTTCTACCATCTCCCATTCTATAGGGCCCACCTCCCCCAAGCTTTCTTCACCTGCACTAAAGGTGACCTCTTTTTTAGCTCTCTTCCTCTCAGAGAGTGGGGCGAGGGATTCAGCTTTATATTTGGGGAGATGTCCATGGCCTGTTAAAATCCCTGTGTAATTTTTTAATTCTAGAATTTGTCTTCTGATTCTGACTATCTGTGCATCTGTGACACTGTGTTTTACTTAAAGATGTCTTCTCAGCTGTTATCAAAACACTGCTGAGAGACATTTTAGATGCTCTCTGATGTTCTTTATTTCTCGTCCCTCAAGACAATTAGCTTTCTTATTTCTCTACTGTGAGATCACAGCCCAGAGCTGTTTCCTTCTTTTGTTTTTCTGGGTGTCATTATAAAGTAGACCTCACACACTTTCTAAATAAGTATAATGAGAAAGCATCAAGCAATTGTCTTGTGCTCAAATGACTGATTAGGCAGAATAGCACCCGGAGACAGTGCAAATCCCATGAAAATCTCGTCATGCTAATGGTAGAAGGGTAGAGCTTCTGTGATATAGCATATCATGGTTACCTAGAGAAGAAAACAAGGGCAAGATTTACTAGGGCATGCTCAAAATGCCAACATTCAGCCACATGTTGGGGTGATAATGTTTCTGCAGACTGTGCTGGGGATCCACCAATGCCCTTTAATTCTTTTCCTGTTGTCAGTCGTTTGCAGAGTCGAGAGCTACTGACAGCAATATTGAGGAAGAGTAAAATGTCAAACAGAAGAATAGGTTTTTGTGACATCACACCTTATGAAATGTAAGAATCTGTGATTGTAAATGTACCGTTATTTTTGTGCTGCTAAGTAAGAAAGAAAAACTGGTACTATGTAGGCCATGAAATGCTGCCGACTACAATTTACCTTGAAATAGCAGTGATGAGAAAACATGAATATATGTGGAATTCAGTGTCTGCTGTGTTTGTCTTGGTTGTGGAGAGATTGCTCATAGCATATAGGAAAAGGGGTCTTTAGCTTTGAAAAATGCATTGAGGCATCTTAGTGGGAAATCCTGTATGGCACCGCTGTGAACTAGGCACCTCCTGGTGAGAGGAATTTGATCCCTGATATTCATGTTGGAAGCATGGAATTGAGTATGTAAGTTGCCTTCTGACCTCCACATGTAGCCTGTGTGTGTATACAACCTAACACTAATAAGAATTTTTTAAAAAAAAATGAGGCTGGTGATGTCTAAGTATTTCTGGAGCATTCAAGGAGATAAGCACGTGGAAGTTTTCAAGTGCGGACAATACTTGTTCCTTTCTTCATTTGTTTTAAAACATGATGTTGCAAATTACCTCTGCCCCTAAGACAGGGCAGTAGTAAGTATCACACTGGTGTCAGAAGGTTCCATGAACCTCAGGGGTTATCCTTTGAACGTGTGCATTCGTAGGTCCACGTTCATTTTCACACACATACATGTATTTTCTTTTTCTTAAAAAGACAAATCTGCTTTTCTACAAATAAAAGCACCACCTGTAGCAGTGATAGTGTGAGAACCTGGGCCCTGCCAGTCCTAACAAGCCAGTGTTTGTTCCCGTCCTCAGCAGCAGGCCAACTAAAGAGACACAGTGAGGCAATGAGGGTGAAAAGCAGGAAAAGCAAGGCTGCCAACGTGACTGCGTTAAGAAGAGGAACTAGGAGACCCTGTGAACCCCCACCTCCATCTCCAGCTGCCAACATGGGGTTAGGTTCAAAGGAAGGCAGGAGGTGGGCGGAAGTCAGCAACCTTCAGCAGTACTGTGCTCTGTCTCTCCTCCATGATGCCCTGCCTAGCTGTCTGCAAGATGTGAAGTCTTTTGTGAGGAGACAAGTCCCCCTCTAACTGGCACCAGGAGATTCTTATTCTCTCAGAATGAGATTCCTGGAAAACTTTCAGTTTTTGGACCCCTTGTGTTAATAGTACGATAGACAAAGGAGTAATGCTGGGGCCTCTTGTATAATATGCCCATTCCTGCCAGGAGGGCTTCACAGAGCACCGAGTTCATCGGTAGCGATATTATTGCTCTTTAGTTTCTGCTCTTCCATCAGATGGGCCTATGTTGTCAGATACTATTGTATGTTAATGTCATGGTACCTTATTTATCATAGACCCAAACTAAAAAGAAGAAATCTGGGTCCAGTGATGCCTGTCTGTGATCCTGACGCTCAGGAGACAGGGACAGGAGGGCAGTATGGGTTCAAGGCCAGTTTGGGCTACATAGTGAGTTCTAGGACAGCCCAAATATACAGTAAGACTGTAGATGGTTGTTTCTTTTTTAACTCTGGCTCTTTGGAGGACCTACCACCCAGCATCCTAGTAAATACACACAGAAAGACTTATTTTTAACTTATGAATGGCCGGCCTTAACCTAGCTTGTTTCTTGCCAGCTTTTTCCTCTTCTCTTCTTGTCTTCTCTTGTCTTCCTTCTCTTGTCTCGTCTCGTCTCCTCTCCTCTCCTCTCCTCTTCTTCCCTCCCTCCCTCCCTCCCTCCCTTCCTCCCTCCCTTTATCTGTCTCTTTCTTTTCTTTTCTTTTCTTTTCTTTTTTTTAAGATAGGATTTCTCTCTGTAACCTTGGAACCTGTCCTGGAACTAACTCTGTAGACCAGGATGGCCTGGAATTCACAGAGATTTGCATGCCTCTGCCTCTGGAGTGCTGGGATGAAAGGCGTGCGCCCACCGCTGCCCGGCCTCTTGCCACTTTCCTTAGATCGTCCCATCTATCTTTTGCCTCTGGGATTTTATCTTTCTCATTTCCATATATCTTCCCTTTCCTTCTTATTCCATGGCTGGTTGTGTGGCTGGCTGACTGGCTCCTTCTTTTCTCACTCCTTGATCTCCCAGATTTTCCTTTCTATTGATTCTCTCTGTTTGCCAGCCCCACCTATCCTTTCTCCTGCCTTGCTACCTACAGTTCATCTCTTTATTAGACCAATCAGGTGTTTAGACAGGCAAAGCAACACAGCTTCACAGAGTTAAACAAGTGCAACATAAAAGAATGCAACACATCTTTGCATCATTAAACAAATATCCCACAGCATAACCAAATACAACACATCTTAAAATAATATTCTACAACATAAGACTGTCAAAACTGCAGAGGAGAGGGTAGAAGAAGGAGGAAGAGAGAAGAGGAGAGGAGAAAGTGCAGAAGACTACTAGACCAAAAACAGTAAAGAAAAGAAATTCTGGTTATCACAAAAATTATATAAATGACTGTGTACAAATACAATGCCTCTAGGCCTGTCAGTACTTAGTAAACGAGGGTACTGCCCACACTGTGACACTTGCTACATGGAATCATGGAATCAGCACTTGGAATTGAGTAGACATTCTTTTTTTTCAATAAGTATTAGAACGAGTTGAATTGAAGCCAGTTTTATTTTTTTGACATTGAATTTAGCTAATGAGAAAAGAACTCTTTTCAGAAATGCATAAATCATAAGGAATGAAAACAGAGCCCGGAAAGAAGTCTTCCTGGGGACAGTTGCCAAGGTGCCTAAGGTTTCTGTTCTTGTCTCCCTTGGGTGAATTCTTGGAGGCACTAGCACGCGTTCAGCACGCTGCTCTTGTAAGGAAGAGCGAGGGCTGAGACCTGACCTACAGGCGCCACTGTCTGTCAGCTGACCACCCAGCACCGATTGCTCTCAGAGACTCAAGAAGGATTTTTCCGGCTAATTTTTATGAACCTACTTATCTCTTCCATTTGGCCTCTGTGTTCTAGTTCTTATCTGTGGGAAATGATAAACCATTTGCTAGGGGACTTTGAATCCTACTGCAATCCTGCCAACTACTTTGCCTGGTGGTTTCATTTTTAGCTCCAGGTTTCATTGTTTATGGATTTGGTTACCTGTTACCCACATTCCCCAGAGAAAATGGACCACTGAAACAGGAAATGATTTTACATCAGAATGACATGAAGGCAAACGGTAAAGAAACAAACAAACAGATTAACTGACATTTCATGCCTGCTTCTGGGCCTATTATGGCCACATTACCTCTGACATATTTACAAAGCTATCTGTACTTCTTAATGGATGGAAAGGGCTGAAGAAAGCTGTTTACATCCAGTGTTCTCTTCTGCACTTCCCTGACTTCCAAACAAGTGGCTCAGGCCCTGCAGGGGGAGCAGTGGTGGTGGCTCGAACTCCTTGGATAGATTTCTTGCCATCTTTTCCTGAAATCTTGATGCTCATTGACAATTACTTTGCTACTTTAATAGCAATAATGATACTCGTTTTAAAACAACTGTTAGTATTTTTGAGTGCCTCCCACACACTTAGGCATTTCGTCTTCATTACCTTCACAGCAGCAATGGAAGTCAGATAATATTATTCAGTTTCCAATGTTGTTATATAATGTGTGGTAATATAGTTAGTGTGGATTAATTACTTTTCTTAATATTTTGACAGCTCCTTGAGGAAGTTCTTTACCCATTTTCTTTGTGTATGTGAGGTTTCTAACTATTATTTTTCTATTGAAAATATTTTTTCATGCAATATATTTAGACCACAGTTTCCTCTTCCTCAGCTCCTCCCAAATCCTTCCCCCTTTCACGTTTACCCGATTCCATTTCATTTTTCTCTCTCAGATTTATTTTAAAAATCAGAGTCTCACCACAGAGTCCTAGCCGGCCTGTAACTCACTCTGGAGACCAGGCTGAACTCACAGAGATTCGCCTGCTTCCACCTCCTGAGTGTTGGGATTAAATTAAATTAAAAATATGCATGTTTCATCATATTCAACCATAATAAAGCTCTCATGCAAACTTATATTCTTTACCAGTTTTCAAGCAATCTTTAACCTCTCACAGGAGTCCTGTGGGACAGGGTGGCCCACGCCATCTTTATTTAGGCAGAAGTTAAGCCTGATTCACATTTATGGCCTACAACCCCAGCTTATTTTTCAGATTGCGACACACAGTGTTAAAAACAAAACAAAGAAAAGTCAGTTCAAACAAACCCATTTAAATGTGCCTCGGAGATTCAGTGGGGTCTCACTTCGGTTCCTTTTTAGTGTGTCTGAAATACATCGTTACCTGGCAATAAGAGATGGGGAGAAATTGTTCCAACTGTTTTCTAAGAAAATTATTCTTGCTTTCAACTGAACAAGTCCCAAGCAAGACAGAGAATAATGAGGCAGAGCTGGCACCTGCAGTGACTATG
This sequence comes from Bramus lutescens, assembly GCA_001685075.1. Taxonomy (NCBI): domain Eukaryota; kingdom Metazoa; phylum Chordata; class Mammalia; order Rodentia; family Cricetidae; genus Bramus; species Bramus lutescens. Next base: position 180,572 of record LOEQ01004318.1, on the reverse strand, counting down.
TCTGGCTCCCCCTGGCCAACTACATGTTACCCACTTTGATCCCCCAGACCTCTGGGATGTTTGGCATCCTGCTAGTCCCAGAGCAAGTCAGAACATGTTAGTGTTGAATCATACATGTGAGTACTTGAGGTAAAAAAAAAAATATTGGAGGAGTCCTACACAGCTCACAATGTCCCAGGCAGTATATTTTCACATGGCATAGTACAGTCTGTCTCACCCAGATGTGGTAGTGTTAGGGCCCCAGAGTATCCAAGATGACTCATTAATGCCCATTTATCTCACAATCCATCCTTTAGAAGACTCAAACTGCCAGGTAGTGGTTGATCACGAGGAATGTAAATGCCCCAGAAGACTCCCTCTCCACAAGCAAAATCTGTATGGTGAACCAAATGTTGGTCAGAGGGTTTCCTAGGAAGAAAGACAGGCAAGGGCTCTGGAGAGGTGAGTAGAACAGAAAGAACTGACTGTTTGAAGGTGAAGTTTACACCAGATTTGGGCCAGTACCCCATCTTGTCCATAAGAAGGGTCAAGCTAATTTTAAAGCTAGAACACCTCTCCTGGAAATTCCCTGTTCTGCTTGAGATGAATGGGTTGGATAAGCACTGAAGTATTCCATAGTGTCCACACCCCCACCCCATCACCACCACCACCACCACCACCCTAGCATCTACACCCCCACCCCATCACCACCACCACCACCACCACCCTAGCATCTACATCCCCACTCCATCACCACCACCACCACCCTAGCATCTACACCCCCACCCCAGCACCACCCCCACCAGAACCACAGGACACTGAGCAGACACCAGAGGACAAACACAGCTCAGAGTCATGAAAAGCCTTTACTCTAATTTAGCATTCACGGTAGGAAGTGGTCATCTTTCTGAAATATGATGCCAAGTGACTTTCCTTTATTCATTGTGAAGGGATAGAAGTGATGCTCAGGTAAGCCACAGATAAAAAGAAGAAAGAAAAAATTGTAGAAGGGGAGGAGAGTTCCAACCAGACAGGCCTTGATGTCATTTTTGCTTTATTTGTATGGAAAAGAGCTTAATAATTGGTTTTTATGAGACAGGCTCCTCCTAGTAGTCTAGGGTGACCTTGAACTTCCAGTCCTACTGCCTTTGCCTCCCAGTGCTGGGATTACAGGTGTGAACAACCACAGTGGCCTAGTGGTTTGGACTAGTATTTGTGTTTCTTACAAAATATACCCTGTCAGCAAGGCTAAGTTCATCTATACTTATAACTTAAGGCACATAAGTGAGGGAATTTTTTTTAGTGAGATCTAAAGCTTGACTTACAACACCTGGTCCCTGGAATGTTGTGTAAGAAGCCACACGACTGGTTAGAGACAGAGACAAGCTCTCCTCTTGCTCTCCTTAACTTTCCTTGTGCCTCCTTGCGGATGACTCTCCTACCATCTTGCTGACATTTGCTGACATTTCTCAAGTAATAAGAGGGTTCTCTGACTTGGAAGAGAGGAGAGAGAGGGAATAGAGAGGATCTGCTTTGAGACTGAGATATCAGTAGAGACAAATGAACCCATGGTGGGGCCCGAGGGCAAGCCCAAGAGTGCAGAAAAGACCCCATTGCAAATCTCCAATTCTGCAACCCTCTTAGATCTGGCTGGCAGCTACCGATCCAGGCTTGCTTTGGTTCGCTACTTCAATCATGTTGAATTTAAACATTCTCGGTTTTTATCATCTTCAGTCCATGAGAGAAAAACAGAATGGAAATAAAGGCCTGGAGACTCTGGTTAGCGCATGCCTTTGGGAAATTAGTGATTTCATTCCATATTTATGGAACTGCAAATGAGATAAGCAGCATGTGTAGCCCAGAGAACTCAGAGATGAAAAACGTGGTCTGTGCTTTCAACAACTCATAGTCCAATAAAGGAGGCTTTAACCATGCAATTACAATGCTGAATTCTCTATTCCATGATCCAACCATGTCTGAAGGGCAGTGACGATGTAAAAAGGAGAATATAATCCTACTGGACTAGTAAGAAAGGTTTTACGGAAAAGATGTTTTATGATCTAGAGGAATCAGACAACATGAATTTGAAAAAAAAATCAAGAAAGAAAGTGAAGAAGGAGCTAGAGAGATGGCTCAGCAGGTAGGAGTGTTTGCCATTCTTGTAGAGGACCTAAGTTCAGTACTCAGCACCCAAATTTGACAGCTCACAGCTGCTCATAACTATAGTCCCAGAGGTCCCCACCCCCGCCCATCTTGCCTCTGAAAACACCTGCATGCATGTGTGTTTGCATACACATGCATTTTTAACAATAAAGGAAGATGCACGGGTTGTTGTTGCAAACAGCCTTATCTAGATAAGCGTTTTTCTAAAATCACCTCCCCCCCCACACACACTGATTCCTATCATAATAGTCATGAGTTTCCTTTTTTTCATCCAGAGGTGTATTGTCATTTACCGAGGACCTACTATGTGCTGCTCTGGGTGGTAAAAGGTAAGTTAGAGCATATACTTCTCTGGAGGCAGTCACAGCATCATGCACCTACTCCCAGACTGAGCACCATCCCAGAATCATCTGGAGAATTAAAAGGTGAGACTAGACTGGTCCAGACTGGTCTCAACCAGACAAGACCAGACCAGACCAGTCTCAACCGAACAGACCTATCAAGACTGGACCAGGCAAGAATATACTCGTCCAGACCGGTCCAGACCAACAAGACTGGACAAGACCGAACTTGAGTGGTCTGCACTGGAGCAGATTGCTCATGACTGGATCTACCAGACCAGACCAATCTTGACCAGACCAGAACAGTCTTGACTGGACCAGACCAGTATTAACTGGAGCAGACAGAATCAGACTTCTTTTGACTGGTCCAGACAAGACCAGACTGGACCAGACCAGATGGACAAGAACAGTCTCAGTCAGAACAGACCGGACAAGACTGGACCAGACAAAAATATACTCACCCAGCCAGGTCCAGACCAGACTGGACAAGACCGGATAAGACGGGACTCGACCGGTCTAGACTGGAGCAGACTGCTCTTGACCAGATTCTACCAGACCAGACCAGTCTTAACTGGACCAGACTGATCCAGACCAGATGAGGCTGGACCGAAACAGTCCTGACTGGACCAGACTAGTCCAGACCAGTCTCGACCAGTCCAGACCAGACCAGTCTCGACCGGTTCAGATTGGACCACACCAGTCTCGACCAGACCAGACCGNGGACCAGGCCTCTCTCGACTGGTCCGGACCGGTCCAGGCTGGACCAGACCAGTCTAGACCAGACCAGACCCGCCCAGACCAGTCTCGAGAGGACCAGACTAGACCAGACTGGTCTTGACCAGACCAGACAGGTCCAGATGGATCCGGACCGGTCTTGATCGGTTCAGACTGGACCAGACTGGCCTCAACAGGACCAGACCGGTCCAGACCAGACCAGACTGGCCCAGTTCCATCTTGACCTGATCAGACTGGTCCAGACTGGTCTTGACCAGACCAGACCAGACAGGACAAGACCAGACACTGGGAGCAGTACAAGTTCACAGATATCAATACTCACATGACCATTTAGAGAAGCAACATCCCTTGTTTCTCCCTTAGGGCTTATGCCCAGATCTAGTTGACTGAGGGAAAATGTGAATCTACATAATGAAGTTTCATTTATCATGTTTTATCTTTCTGTGAGTTTAACAATATACAGCTTCTAACACATCTAAGCATATCGAGACCATCGGACCACACATGGCCTGCTGTTCTTCCAGGAAGTACTTTACTTTATGGTTAGCAGGAAAATATTCAATGATCTGTTGTATTTGCTCTTGGTTGTCTATGATAATTAGACAGGAAGATACTATTACTGAAGGTATCACACACTTCAATTGTAGGACACAGAGAAATCAATTTTGAATCTGCCAGAAAATTCTCTCCCCTCTGGCTAGCTTTCATAGTGTTAGAAGATGGTACTCAGGCTTCTGTGGGGAGAAAATACAATAATGATCTTCTCCAAGAATGGACCCTGCAGGCTATAAAGCAATATTGCAGGCAAGATGTGACCTCTAGTGCAATAGCGGCAAATCTTGATTGGATTTGCTCACCTGATTGGGTGAGGTGAGAATCTGCGCCTGGTATGCTACGCATGGTCAAAACCTAAGGAAGTCATAAGCCCTAAGGGAGAAACCAGGGATGTTGCTTTGCTAAATGGTCATGTTAATATTGATATCTGCGAACTTGTACTGCTCCCAGTGTTGGCCAGAGAAATCTCTTCCTGCAGTGAGCAATGAATAATGCGGAGACTAATGGATGTCCAAAGGGCTGAGAATGAACAGGAATCTAAGTGCTCCCCATAGATGGGTCTCTACACCACCTGCTCCCCCGCCAGGAACATCATGAAAGATGGGGCAGAAAGGGTGTAAAAGCCAGAGGATGGGAGGGAGGCTATGAAAGGCTGTCTCTGAGCGTGACAAGACTGTTGCACAGACGAATCCATGGCAGCTGTCACGACCTGGACAATATCAAACTAGTTAAACATTCCAGAGAAGGAAGATAAAGTTGTGAGCGAGATGGGCAAAGGGATCATAGGGGACCTGGAGGAAGGGTGCGGGATGGATATGACATTACATACTTGTATGAAATTTTCAAAGAATAAATAAAAATAATAATGACAAAAAGCAAAATTTAGAAAAAGGAAAAAAATCACCCTGCAGTTTCTGCACACTGAAAGAACTACAACACACCACAAGGAAGCACATGGCAGAAAGACAGAGAAGGGCCTAACTACACAGAAATGTCCGGTCTACACATAAGCCACTGTGACTAAGGCTCTCNTAAGCCCTAAGGGAGAAACCAGGGATGTTGCTTTGCTAAATGGTCATGTTAATATTGATATCTGCGAACTTGTACTGCTCCCAGTGTTGGCCAGAGAAATCTCTTCCTGCAGTGAGCAATGAATAATGCGGAGACTAATGGATGTCCAAAGGGCTGAGAATGAACAGGAATCTAAGTGCTCCCCATAGATGGGTCTCTACACCACCTGCTCCCCCGCCAGGAACATCATGAAAGATGGGGCAGAAAGGGTGTAAAAGCCAGAGGATGGGAGGGAGGCTATGAAAGGCTGTCTCTGAGCGTGACAAGACTGTTGCACAGACGAATCCATGGCAGCTGTCACGACCTGGACAATATCAAACTAGTTAAACATTCCAGAGAAGGAAGATAAAGTTGTGAGCGAGATGGGCAAAGGGATCATAGGGGACCTGGAGGAAGGGTGCGGGATGGATATGACATTACATACTTGTATGAAATTTTCAAAGAATAAATAAAAATAATAATGACAAAAAGCAAAATTTAGAAAAAGGAAAAAAATCACCCTGCAGTTTCTGCACACTGAAAGAACTACAACACACCACAAGGAAGCACATGGCAGAAAGACAGAGAAGGGCCTAACTACACAGAAATGTCCGGTCTACACATAAGCCACTGTGACTAAGGCTCTCCTCCAAATCCGTGCATTCTTTGTATCCCAAGATACAAAGGGACGGAAGTGTCTACATGAGTAGGAACCATTTCACTCAGTGCTTTTGAGTCTTCTCCCAGGACTCTCTCATAACCAATTTTATTAATTACACAAAACATAGCACATTAGAATATACTTTGTAGATAGAAAATTTGATTTGTTGAGGGATAAAATAGTCTTAGAATTATTTTGTGTACTTTAAGTGTTCTATCATACTTTATCAATTTTTATGCTCATTTTATTTATGATTGTGTGCTTAGTTAAGCCAACAACCCTGAGTGAGAAATAACAATTAGACCCATCATACCCTAATAGATATTTACTGGTTTTGGTACCCAGCATCCAGTCACCTTCAGAACATAGTATTCTTGTTTGCCTGGGATAACACTCCCTTCTTGCTTTCAGCTCCTATACTTCAGCCCCTGGCATCCCAACCTCGACTGAAGACTGAGACAGATAATCAGGTCACAATATCGCCATTCACATTGCCCTCCTGATAAAAGGTTTATTTTGTTGTTTTAGACTGAGTCTGTAGTCCAATTGAAGCAAATAGTGTGAAGAATAAGATAAAGACACATGCTAAAACACACACACACACACATCCACACATCCACATATGCACACATCCACACATAAACACCCACACCTGCACACACATGAAAATATGCACATGCATACATATATACACATAAACACACACATAAATAGATCTTATGACTTAAATGGACTTAACAAACATATATAAAACATTCCATTCAAACATAAAAAATACCTTCTTAGCACCTCATGGAACCTCCTCAAAAATTGACCACATACTCAGTAACAAAACAAACCTCAACAATTAAAAAAAATTGGAATAACCCAATGTACCTTATCAGATCACCATAGTATAAAACTAGAATTCAACAGCAATACTAGTTCCAGAAAACCCATAAACACATGGAAATTAAACAATGCTCACCTGAATCATCAATGGACCAAGAAAGAAATAAAGGGAGAAATTAAAGACTTGCTAAAATCCAATGAAAATGACCACACAACATACCCAAATTTATGGGACATAATGAAAGCAGT
>LOEQ01004318.1:129123-161672 GCA_001685075.1 Bramus lutescens | reverse complement strand
GCACATCTTCCGAGGGACTTTCGTCCACTCCACCTGGACCTGCCCCATGGAGGTGCTTCGTGATCACCTCCTTGGCGTGAGCGACAGCGGCAAAGTGAGTGGGCGCGGGGTCCGGGGCACCGCGGGCAGGTGGAGGGACCCTGGGGCGGTGCTGAGCATTCCGGGTTCGCTCTGGCACAGAGCGAGCTCTGTGGCTCCGGAGTTGAACTTGAACGTTTGGCTCTTAGGGAACGCAAAAAGCCTGGTCACTAGGTTCATAGCCTGGTTAGGGTGGAATGACACCCCAGAGGCCAGGAGCTATGGAGTACTAGAAGAACATGGTAGGAACCCTCAGAAAATGTGGTTGAATTTCTTGCCACGGAGTGGGGGTGGGGGGCATCACTGGATTAGGTTTGTTTACTGAATTCAGAGGTAGAATAAGCAAAAACACCCGGTTTCATTCACAGGGTCATTCATTAAAAAAATGCATTAATGCTGCAGGCTATACAAGTTTAATGCTGGGGAGGATAGAACTGGAAAAATCTCTCAATCCACCACCCTGCCCCGCCACGCACACAGCCATTTGCATCAAAACAATCGGTTTCATTTTAAAGTTGAAAATGCCTTCTATGATAATTGGTTTTATATAGCCTCCCCCATTAGAATTCCACAAGTGTTATATGATGTCTGGTGCCTTCTTTGTTCATACAGATGGTAACTACATATATTACCAGTGTCTTGGTCAGTTTGATAAGTGAAGTCATTTCTTTTGGGGGAAGAATGGGGTATTTTGGCTGTTTCTCAAAGTATACTGGGCTGCCAGGTTGGAGACTATAGGTGCCACTGAATCACTGACAGTATTAAATTATAACTTGTATTTGGGAATAACCAAATCTGATTGATATTCTTGAAAATTTGTTAACATTAATGTGTGTGTGTGTCTGTGTGTGTGTACATGTGCCAAGTACATGTGTGGTCAGAGAACAACTTGTGAGAATTGGTTCTTTCCTTCCTCTGTGTGGCTTCTAGGGACTGAACTCAGGTTCTCAGGCTTGGTGGAAAGCACTTTTACCTGCTAAGCGACCCCACAGGCTCCAAAATCTTGTTTTCTGATGGTCCTTGTTTTTTTGTTGTTGGTGGTTGTGGTATATTGGGAAGCACGATGCTGTATTTCCAAGGTGATAAAAATCTTAGAGCTCACCTAATGGAGACTCCAGTAAACCCGCACATCCACTCCATGTATAGGATCATGACCTTCAATTTTAGTGAACTTCTAACCTGGTGCAAACCCCAAGAAACCCATTGCAGACACCGGGAGACTGGTGACGGAGAGGAGGTGCTAATTTGAACATAAGAGCTTTTCAACTGATAGCTTTCTTTCTGGGATTAATCTCCTATTCCGTCAATTCTAATCATGTAACTGATGCGACAGTAGGTTTGGAGACATGATGGGAATAGTAAGAAAAGGTGTAAGTTATCAGAAAACTAATCTTTCCCTTGAGTTTACAGAAGAATAACAGCATCCTGAACATGCAATTAGTGGCTGAGTCAGAGAGCGTGTTCCTCTTGGAGCATGCTGAGATTCTCAGTTTGGAGAGTGTGCCATTTCCACATAAGACAAAATTAACTAGGAATCGGCCACAGAGGCAAGCCAGTCACGATTTAGAGTTGAAAACCCCTTGCCGGTCAATTGTTAACTATTGGTCTCCCTCCTTGGTGAAAGGCAGTAAGGTAATTAACTACCCCTTCCCCAGCCTTAAAGGGTAAGAACGGGATATATATTTCAGTATTCGATTTCCCTCATGTTGAAGTAGGGGTGCCTCACATATAGGGTTAGTAAGACAAAGTGCTTATTTATATACTTATTATTTATATTATTTAACCATTCCAAGGCTTATGGAAACTAGTATATCCTTGAAATGAGTGAATGTTTGGGACCATCAGGCTCGGGTGCCTCTGATTTGTAGTGAGCTCTTAAAGCTGATGCTAGGACACAGCTTGAGATGGATTGGGAGTATCTAGAAGGACTTGTGAAAATACTGGCTCCAAGATAGCATCCTAAGAGAACCCAAATGCATAGGCCCAGGATCAGATTCTTGCAGGTATCTTTGGAGACTCGGGTAAGGCAGTGGGTGAATTCCAGTCTAAGTGATCCTGGTGGATCCATGTTGGAAATGTCCAAAGCTCATATCACTTCAGGCCTAGGTCTCGGGCAGCATCTCAGAGAAGGGACAGTTTTCCTTGCCTTCTCTGTACTAGATCTAACTCCTCATTTCCTGTCTCTTGACTTAGGATTGGAGGATGGTAATGACTGTTTCATTCATTCAAGTACAACATATTAAAAAATAAGTTATTTTTTAAAAGAGCAAAACAAAAAAATTCCCTCTGTATCCAACATTTTTGGTATTATTTAGAATTCAGGGTTAATTTTTACACTTATGTAGCATACAGCTTGTTTTTACAGTAAAGATTCCAAAATGTATAATTCATTTTCAAACGTTTCATTAATCTTGAAACACAGTATGTTCAGATATTACTGTTACCCAGTTCTTCCCACATACACCACGGTCGAGTTGTCTCTAACTGGCTTATGCAGAAACCAGAGTGAGGACGTGTGCCCACGTGGAGACAGTGCCCTGCATGTTAGTAGCAAATTCTCTGTAGAAACGAAGCCCTGGCTAGGAGTGTTCACCTACTTTGAGACCATAAAATGAGACACTGAACCTCTCCCAAGCCCTAGCTCCCTCCTCTGTAGACTCAGGCTTAAATTTGATACAGAAAGAGCTCATGTGTGACAATGTTCACACTTAGTTGGTACTGCACTCGGACTGTGGTCATTCGGGCCCCTTCCTTTTCTCAGCCCCTAGTAATCCCTAAACCTCTTGCTCAGTGTGACAGTTTTGCTGCTTTCTACATGGTAGTACCTGTGCAGTTAAGTGGTAGAGAAGAAAGCTGAGGCCTGGGATAAACCTTGCAGGAAGAGGCACAGGTACTGGATGTCAGCTGTGCATTTTTGTGATCTGATCTTGTCAGCCATTCATGAATGATGTCATAAGCTGTACCCGGGAAAGGTTTCAGGGTCCTTAGCTGCTCTGTCACTAGGACATTATTGTCAGTGTTTTTCCCACTATAGTCAAGAAGCTGGTTAGAGAAATCAATCATCCACAGATGTGGCAATGTAACCATCTCTCAAAACATAGACCAAAGACCATGCTCTATTTACCTCAATAGTCTACTTCCTTAAGGAACGACCCCTGAATTTAAAACTTACACTTTCAGGGGATGGCTCAGTAGTTAAAAGCATGGTTGTTCTCCTAGGGGTCTCAGATTTGATTCTCAGCACCCACATGACTGCTCACAACCATCTGTAGCTTCAGTTCTAGGGAAGCTGATGCCCTCTTCTGGCCTTCAAGGGCACCTACACTCACTGTACACATGCACATCCAAACAGACACAGACACATACTGTATATAATTTTAGCCAAGGCACCAAACTTGTGATAATAAAAGTGGAATGAGTCTTGAATCCAAAACTGGGCTCATCAGTGAAGACAAATGAATGAAGTACGAAAACAGCCTCAGTGAGGCCACTAATCCAGTGAGACACACCAGACCTGCTCTGACTGGTCAGAATGGAATTGGTCTGAGTATAGAGGGAAGGTTTTCTCCAGTTGAACACATTGTGATATTTAAATCATGATCTGCAGAAAGAGTGGAAATCCACAGGCAGGTTAGAGTCAGAGAAGGATAGCACCTTTTCGATGGAGGAAATGGCCCATGAAAAAAGTCCTGGGGGTTAGAAAGGATGAAAGGCAAAGATAATTAGAAACCCAGAGCCGAGGAGAAAGATAACACAATGGAAGACAGGTCAGGATGATAGAGGCCATGTAGAATTCAATAAAGATTTTTTTTCAAGCACTGGGACATGGGGACGGATAGGTCAGGGAGAGAGATTAGAGACTGCTACAGTGGTTTAGCTGAAGGAGAATGTCGTATGAACTCCTAAGACTGCCTCTGTCACCGATTCCTCTATGAATCTGGTCAACTCAACATTTCAATTTCTAGGCTTTCTCATATATAAAATAATTTCAATCATTACCTCATGAGGTGGTGGGAAGTTTTAAGTTATTTTATAAGTGTAAACTGTGTGGAATAATGCGTGTCAGAGAGGCTGCCCAGGGCCAGTATACAGCAGCAGTTGCCGTCCATGGAGGATGAGGAGTGTGGACAGAGTGGGGAACTATTTAGGTCAAGTCAGCTGAATCGGATGATGGCTTGTGCACATGGTCTTATTGCTGATTTCTGGAGCCCATAGTGGTGTCTATAAATGTGTGTGAGCCTCACATACTAGATTATGAAGATGTGTGTATGTAAAACTAGAGGCAGTATCTACCCAGCCATGGAAGTCATTGTTGAGTTGGACCTCAAAGAAAAGGTAGGATTTGAACATGTAGGGAAAGGGTCAGCATCTCTGGCAAAGGGCTCTTCGTTCCCCCAGATTGACAGATTGATGAAGTCCTGTTTCATCTGAGACTGCTTTGCCATCTTGCTTTGATAGAGTTCTTGGTCTGAATTACAAATCTCTGACTCTGAATCATCCATTGATCCTGGTTGGGAGGGTGAAGATTCACCTTCCTTGCCAAGCTCACAAACTCAGAATATTGTCCTAGTCCTGAAGAGAAAAATTGGAGTTAACCACCTCTTAGGAGGCTGCTGAAGAAGGAGCATAGGTTTCCTAAAATGATTCATTCATGCCCAAGTATCACAGGATTACCCTCTGATTTCCTGTAGTCTTGAAAGTCGTTTTCTCCATCCAACCTGTTCATGGCAGGGGTTGGAGTGGTGGCTCAGTGAGTAAGAACTATTTGCCCAAATTCAAATCCCCAGCACCCATATAAAAATGTGGGTATGGCTACACATGCCTGTAACCCCAGCATTGGGGTTGGGGTGCTGTAGATATGCAGATCCTGGGAGCCTGCTGACCAGTCCAACTAAACCGAAGAGTGAACTTCCAGTTAAGTGAAAAGCCCTGTCTCAGACAATGCAATGGAAATCAATCAAGGAAGATACAGTCTCTTCTAGCACACATGGAGCATGCTCCCACATACTTGCATGCAACACATATATAACATTATATAACACACATACACACACACACACTACACCACACACACATTCATACACAAAAGGCATTGTGACAAAAGCTTGATTACTAAGAGTCATCGCTATGTTTTAATTAACGCCCTCTGAATTTGATCAGCCTCCAATATACTTGACTTGTGGATGTATCATGGTAGTAGCCATGCATGGAAAGCCTGTCATCCTGGAATCATGGTCCTCTTTTGTGAATTCTTGGTCTCATTTGGTAAAGAAAAATTTAAAAAATGGATCTCAAAGAGAGTTCAAGAACCATTTTGATAGAGTTTGAAAGCAACAGAGTAGTCAAGCTGTGAATCTCAGCAGCTGCTGGAGGTGGAGAAGAAGGGATAATAGTACCTGTTGAGTTAGGGTCCAAGAAAGCTGCAGACTCAATAACGGAGATCAGCAAGCAGCTGTGTCTGAGTAGGGGGACATGAGTGTCTCCAAACAGAGTGAGAACGTCTTGTGTATCAGGGCAAGCGTGCTTGGGATTTTGGCTTGTATCAATAGAGATGGAAGGAGCAAGATAAAAGTTACGCCTTTTGGTTAGAACCCAGAAAGTAGGCTAGCGATGGTCTATAAGCAATAGTAATGATGGATGGGTTCTTGGAATGTATAAGTACATTATCTGATCAACTATTCCTTCAGTTTCCTTAGTAGGTCTTTATGGTGTATCAGCTTTTGTAAAGGATGTCTCCTATCAAGGTCATTGCCAGGTTTAGTTGGGTTAATCTCTTAGAGGAGGAGATAGTCAAATGTAATGTTCTAATATTTGGGACCAGTTTAGAATGTCAAGTCTCTACCCAGAGTCAGAGGTAGAATTCAGTTCTCTTTCTTTCGATTAATGGGTAGCAAATCCCTGGTACCTCCTCCCTCTCACATAATATTTTAAAGCTTAAAGAGGAGCCATTAGAATGCTTCTCTTAAAATTGATATTACTGAGAAAAAGGGCAATAAAGTCCAAAGCTGACTGTGGGCCAAGGGTCCATCCTTAATGGCCCCTAAACTCATACCTAATAATCCTCTTTCCAGTTATAAGGTCCTTATTTTCCCAGCTTTCTTGATAGCTAAGGAATGTGGTAAGAGGCACCCTTACTTTCTTTAGATGTTTTTCTATGAGGAAGGATACCTAGAGATGTTACTGCCACCATCTGGGACTATGACTGTGCTAGACTGTTTCATCACTGTGACAAAATATCTGAGAACACCAATTTAAAAGGAAAGATTTGTTTGGTTCATGGTTTCAGAGGTTCAGTACATGGTTGGCTAGCTTCATTGTTATCAAGTCTATGGTGAAGCAGATTATGGTTGCAGGAACATGGTTAATGAAGGTCAGAAGTCTAACTGCTGTGTAGTGGCAGTGAAGCAAAGAGAAAGAGAGAGCTTCCCTCATAGTTAAATCACTAGAAATTTCCTCACATGCACACTCAGAAGGCTCTGCCATCTTTGAAACTCCCCTGAAACTTCCTTTGTGAGCTGGTGACGTGTCTTCATTGTGTGAACCCTTGGACCCTTTGCTCATTGCCTGTAGTTACTGAACTACGCTCCTCATAGAGTGCTATGGTTACTGCAGGCAGAGCTCCAGACTGTCTTGGGAGGCAAGTTTTGGATGGAAGCCAATATGAAGAAGCTCGAGGGTAGTTACTTTCTCAAAGCTCTGCCTTCCTGGGATTAGGGACCCCAAGGGCCTTTTCTGGGATGTGGGGGAAGGGAGGTACACGAAGGCTTGGAGAGGAATCAGCAGTCCAGCTGAATCATATGCCTTCTAAACATCTTTCTTAGGTGACATTTGTCTCCCGGGTTCAGCTCCGAATCTGCTTCTTAGACAGCTAGACGCAAGTTCGTTGTTTCAGAGAATAAAAGAATAAGTGATTTTTGTCAGAGAGCTAAAGAGCTGAAGAACTAAATAAGGGGGGGGGAAGCATTGGGCCTTTGAGATGGCTCAGCAGCTGACGGCATCTGCGGTCAAGCCTCACTACCTGAGTTCAATCCCTGGGACCCAAACATGGGAAGGAGAGACTCGAATCCCCTCATTGCCCTCTGACCTCCACACGCACAGACTGGTGTGTGTGCATGGATATACCTGTGTGCACAGACACACATGACAAGTAAATAAAATTGTGCTTTTGAAAACGGAGAAGCATTTCAGGGTGCACTGGATGGTCTTAAGGTCAGAGAGGTCATCCAGTAACTGATAGCTTAACTGTCCTGGCGCAGCCTCTATAGGCTTAGAAAGACAAGCAAAAGAAGCGAGATGTTAAAGGTTAAACTGAAGATGGAGTTTAAAGTACTCCACTCCTAGAAAGTCTCATCTCTAGCATCTAGAATGCCAGGTACTGGGGAGCGGGTAAGGGTTAGGAAAGGAAGGCAGAAGTAATTCTGCTAAGGCCTCCTTCCTGAAGGGGTGGCTCTGCCACATTATTTTCAAAGGATTGATAGCTGCTTTTCCCACTACCTTCTTCTGGTTGGTCCCAACATCGGTGTCTTTTCAGGCACTCCTACCCAGTCACGCCCAGCATATTTCCCAGAGCTGTTCATTCATTTTCCTCCCCACCACCGTTCCTACAACTCTCCCTTGCCTCTTGACTGAAACGTTATGGGAGTATCTTGTTTTGCTCCCTATTCCAGTGTTTCCTCCACGTGACTGACTGCTATTTTCTTAGATCATGGGCTGTTCTTCTGCAGCCATCTGTGGCTTACTATTGACTGTAAGGTCCAAGTGTCTTTGGAGGAATTCTAGACACGACATTCTTTCTGATACTTTCCCCAATGTCATCTCTCTGTAAAATGGGATAGAATGACTCTGACTTGCTCACACTGTGATGTGTCCCTGAGAGGAGGATGAGCAGGTAGATTTCCCATGGTTCCCTAGCACACCATGTCCTTTTATGACTCCATGTTTTGGGGGCTGATCCCTCATTCTGGAGTGACCTTCTGTTTTACATCCCAGTCCACCTGTGTCAAATGTCTTATTCTCTCAAAGCTCAGCTTTGGTCTCTCCAAACTTTCTCCAGTCATCGTTTCCCAACTGGATAAACGTTTTTTTCCTCAGCACATAAAATTTTGCATCACTTTAAATAAGTATTTTCTTAGTACTTAAGAGATGGTTTCTAAAACCAGACCATGAATTCAACTCTCAGCTCTTTCATTTACATGGGACAAATTTCCTTATGTATCTAAGCCTCCACAACTAAGCATTCATGTTTTGAAGTTTAATGTTCATTGTGAGATACTGAGATGGTAGACACTTGATTTGAGGCTGAGGTTTAGAAGGTGGGGTCCTTGGTATGTCAATCAGATTAGAGTCCAGTTCTCACTGTAAGACTGGCGCCTTTATGAGTGAGAGACCACACACACACATGCGTGCGTGCACACACAGACACACATACACACAGGCACACACAGACATACACACACACGTACACACACAAGCACACACACATGCACACACGCATACACACATACACACACACGCACATACACACATGTGTGCGTGCACACACAGGCACACACACGCACACACACACATGTGTGCGTGCACACACAGGCACACACACGTACACACACATACACACACGCACACACACGTACACACACACATACACACTCACATACACATGCGTGCGTGCACACACACAGGCACACACACACGCACGCACACACACACAGTCTCATTCTGTGGTGCTCTGCTCTACCTCAGGACTCTGCCAAGTCTCTTTTTAAAATAATTTACACATTTCATGGTGATGCAGAACCAGCAGCAGAAATGGACAGAGACGGACGGTATGCCAGCTCCGAGCTGTTTGTCTCCCTTCTGCTGTGCGCAAGGTTCAACTCCAATATCATCACAAATCTTTTCATTATTTTTAAATTACTTCTTCCCCCATTTGATGTCCTTTATGAGGAATTCCTATGCATTTGCTGTATCTGATTTGTGTACATGCTAGTTCAGATTGTATGTGCCTGTTCATGTTGCATCTGTAAAAAGCAGAAAGTATCTCATAATTCCTAGCAAATGCAGGCTCTTTCAAATCGTATAGGTGTTCAGGAAATATTTATTCAGTGTTCTGAAAAATTGCAGCAGCCATTATACAGTTTGTCTTCCTCTTGTGCCTTAGTAAGAACAACATCGGATGAGATTTAGTGTGGTCTCAGGAGTGACTTTTATTGAACAAATATAAATGTTCAGAAAGTGTGATGATGATTAAATCCATTGGAAATGATGTTATTTTTAAGAGGATTTAGTTTTATGGTGAAGCATAAGAATTGAAGATTACTTTCCTTAATTCCACTACCTATAAATATATTGTACTTTTAACAGCTTCTTCTACAGATAGTGGGTGCCAGATGTTGCCACCTGGTTGGTATACTCAGCAATGAGATTCTGTGTAATGCCTCAGAAGCAGCACATCCCAACCTCAGTGCGATACAGATTTTCCATTCCAGCTCAGCCTTACCCTTTTTTTTTTTAAATGAAAGTTAGACTTCAAAGTCAATATCATCATTGGGTACCATGGCAGGTAACAAAAAGTTCAAAGACTTTGTGGCTCTCCCAGTGGGATACAGAATGAAGTTCTTTGAATCCCAATCCATTTCCTCTTCTGAGTTCTTATGGCTCTGGGTCTGATTAAAAGACTCCTTGTAGGGCTGGGGAATGGCTCAGTAGGTTAGGCATGTGCCTCCCAAGCCCGATGACCTGCATTTGGATCCTAAGAGCCCAGTAGAAGCAGGAAGAAGGAGTACAAGGTTCTATAATCCCAGCAAGTCCCTACCAGGAGAATGGACATTGGGTTTGCTTGTGTACTGTAAGCCGCAGAAAAACAAGAGGCTCCATCTTCAAACAAGGATGAAGACAAGGATACCTCAGGTCAGCTGACCTCTACAACCCTCCCTGCATCATGACATGTGTGCTCACACTCACTCATAAACACGAACACACACACACACAGACACACACACACACAGAGACACACACACACACCCTAGGTATACTTCAGCTACTGAAACAACGATTTTCCCTTTTGACCTTGTCTCCTTGGTCCCATACCACTGAACTCCCGACAGAGAGATCCATCATTTATTCTGCAGGGGTGTCTAAGATCTCTGATCAGTCATTCCCTTCCTGGTTCCTTGTCCTTGGAACTGCAATATTTTTTCCTTCAGGATTGTTTTCTCTTTGTTTTCCTTTGACTCTGTTGATTATATATCAAAATAATAATAATAAAGAAAGCATGAAGCTGGAAGGGAGTCCTGGTGGGAAGTCTTGGAGGAGCTGGAAGGGACAGTGGGCAGGGATATGATCAAAATACATTGTACACATGTATGAAATCCTCAAAGAATAGATAAAAACATGTTTTAAAATGCTACTATTCCCCATTTACAAATATTTAATTTGAATGGATGCCACAGCATTGACAAACTTAAGTGTCAGAGTTCAGAACTAGTTGAAGCCCTGTTCCCAATTCAATAATAGGGCTTGAGAGATGGCTCTGCAGTTAAGAGCACTTACCGGTCTTGCAGGGGACCCCAGGTTTAGTTCCCAGCACCCATAGAGGCTGAGAGTAAACAACCACCAGTTCCTGTGGCTCTGCTGCTAGCTTCTGCCCTCCACAAGTACTGCATGCTTGCGATGCAAGTACAAACATTCAGGCAAAACACTTATAAACGTAAAATTTAAAAAAATCTTATTACTTTATCTCAGAAATAGAATTTAGTAGCTCTCTGTCACTGAAACGCTAGATACAGTCACTTTCTTTGTTTCAGAAAACAGATTGCCAGTACTGAAGCTTCACTTCTTAAGATCAAACAGGAACGATTTTTTCCTATAAAATTGAGAGTTTTAAGAGAATGAAATAAATGAAACCAAGTAAGATGATAGAATTAGATGTTTGCATTGTTCAGAATTGGAGAGCTGGGAGGATGTGGTGTGGAGCCAGAGGACTTGCCTAGCATGTTCTGAGCCCTAGGTTCTGTCCTTAGGACTGAGAACAAACACGGCATCAAAAGAAAAACCTTTGGTTCCGGGAAGTATTTGGAAAGGAAAACAGCTTCTCTAGCCTCTTGCACCTCCCTCCCAAGAGATGACTGTACCTGGAATATGATTTAATCCTGTTGAGCAAACAGCGCATCAATGACTCATATCATATGAAGAAGGAAATCACAACCTTTGGCTGCATGAATGGAGGTTTGTACAGCTGTTCTTACCCTCCCCCATCTGTCCAAACAATCAGTGGGAAGAAGGAGGAACCCAGGATTTATGCTAGATCTACAGTGATTGAAAGGCGAATAAGGAAAGCTATTTTGCAATCCAGACTCAGATCATGGCTTGAAGATGTTTTTACCCCAATCCTATCTTTTCTTTCTCTTTGCTTCTTGGCCACTATGAAGCAAGAATGGCTTCTCTACCACACGCTCAACCCACAATGCACTACAGCTCTACAGGCCCAGGTACTCATGGGCTGGAATAGACAGCCACCTTAAACCTTTACCTCAGAAACGGATTATCTCATGAATTTTGTCACAGTGAGGGAAGACTAGCGAATAAAGTTACCACCTGCCAGGTGCTGATTCAAAATTTATTCTTTCATTAAAGGTTCCCTGGGAACTAAATATTATTTATATCCATTTCTTTAGAAGAAGAAACAGTCATTAATAGTCTGAGCTCCTTATTGAAGACGCTTTCAGTCTAACAGCCTGATTCTACAGGCTGTTTATAGTGGTTCTGCTATGGGAAAAATTCAACATTATGCTGGTGTTCTAATGCTTGGGGATGCATGATAATCTCAGTATACTGTCGCCAGTCCTTGTGTGTTTTCATTGTCTTTTGGCTTATTATCTTGCCAGGGTAAACTTCTGAGGCATTGTGTTAAAACCTCAACAAACTTTCTGAAGAGATTATGTGACCTTTCCAAGGACAATTAATTTTCTGGAAAAAAAGAGCAAATTTTTAATTATTCACAATGTCACTATTCATGTTGTCATTACATGTGAGACCCATCTAGTATCATATATCTATTTATGTTGTCTCTATAGATCTGAGGAGCAAACCTAGGATTCCATACATGGGTAGACAATGATTCTAGCCACACACTGAGCTCCCCGTTAGGACATTAGAGTTAGTTGAGGTGGGCTTAAGCTTTTGGAAGTGCAAGAGAGTCAACTAAAAGTTGTATGCAGCCAGGACTTTTACTCTGGGGAAGAACTTACAAGGTCAGAAGCTGGGCTTGCTCTGAGTTTCTTTTCTTAGTCACAGGAGTTGAACTAAGGAGGTCATTCTATAAAGCCTATCAAGTATGGATCTTGTGACACCAAGCCCCAAGCTTATTTGAGAACCATCATGAAGAGAATATAAACAAGGAGACAATATCATGTCACGTTAAATATTCTTAGTGGAATATATTCATCAAAAAAAATAGTGATTGAAAAGAGTTTGTCTTCCAGACCTGAGCACAGGTAAGAGTTGCCTGCATCTGGATTTTCAGGAGAAAATTGTCTGGTTATTTTGTCTTAAAAATATTAAGAATAAGCCAAAATCTATTTTGGACCTGGAAAGATGGCCCAATGCTTAAGCATACTGGCTGCTCTTCCAGAAGACCTGGGTTCCTTTCCAGACACCCACATGGCAGTCCACAGCCATATATAAAGGCAGTCCCAGGGGATCTGGTGCCCCCCTCTGGCCTCCTGAGAGTACTACAAGCTTATGATGCACAAGCTATATGTGCAGGCAAAACCCCCACATAAAAATTTAAAAATCTATCCTTTTATAAGTGAAATTGTGATCTTACTGAATTTGACTGTTCTGAAGGTGTGCTCCTAGATAACCAGCATCATTTCTTTGTATGTTGCTGCCTACTTTATAAACAGGGTCCATAAATCAAATTGGAGCACGTTTCCTCCTGTGATTTAAGGATGGTCTGCAAACCACAGGCATGGAGCCTTTGGAGTTCTGCTGACTAGAAACAGGGCAACATTCAGCTTTTCCGCTAGCTCTTAACTCCTCAGATTTAGTCAGCAGGTAAAAATAAGCTAGTATAAGATACTGATTTTTCCAGAGAAACTGGGGATGGCTTTGCGATTAGCATGGCAGATACCCACAGAATCAAGGCTTGGCTGCAGCTGGTGGCGCTGTTGGGAGTTGGGGAAACCTTTCAGAGGTGGTGGCTCATGGTAGAAAGCTAGGCCACTGGAGGATGAGTCTTGAAGAGGATGCTGGAACTTTACCACTCACTTTGCCTTCCTGGTCAGCATTCCTAACTGTCCTCGTTGGGGTTACTGTTTCTGTGATGAAACACCATGATCAAAGGACTTGGGAACCTCAGTTCATCATCAAAGGAAGTCAGGACAGGAACTCAAGCAGGGCAGGAACCTGGAGCCAGGAACTGATGCAGAGGCCATGGACGGGTGCTGCTTACTGGCTTGCTCCTCGTGGCTTGGTCAGCCTGCTTTCTTATAGCACCCAGGACTACCAGCCCAGGGGTGGCACCACCCAGAGAGGGCTGGGCTCTGCCCATCAATCACCAATCGAGAAAATGCCCTATAGGCATGCTTATAGCCAGGTCTTATGGAGGCATTTTCTCAATTGAGGCTCCCTCCTCTCTGATGACTCTAGTCTGTGTCAAGTTGACAGAAAACCACCCAGTACACTGGACCCCAAAAGTTATGCAGCTAGTGAGCAAAAGCAACTCCACAGACAGGTAGTACCGTTGTACCAGAACTCTGTTAGTCTGTGCAGCTGTGTCCCAGTGATCAAGTAGATTGAAAAGAGAGAAAAAAATTGACAAACAGGTGAACCAACAAGATGCATTTTAATGTTAATATTGAACATTAGACATCAAAGATCATTTCTTTGCTATCTTCAAGAAAAATGTATTGCATTTGGCCAGTGAATACTACTGTGCATGAGCGTGCATGTACCAATGTGCTGAGCTAATTAGCTAATTATCTTGGAGATCTTGGAACAGGACATTGATACACAGGAATTTTAGAGTAGAATCCTGGTTGGTGGATGTGACCATCCAGGAGGATGCAGGCGGTCCCTACACAAGTGAGGAATGGGTATGAAAGACCTGGAGAATGATCAAGCTTAGCTGCTGCCTTTCTACCCCAACCATTTTTTTCGGGACCCAATAGAAGGGTTTTTTGTTAAGTTGTATATAAAGGAGAGTTTATAAGTTAAATAATACAGAAAAAAAACCTCTCAGCTTGCAAGTTGGGATAGCTGTGCTCTAGAAGGGATTCTATTTCTCAGAGGATTATGTGAGCATGAATTGGTGATATCTTAGAAGTTGACGAAATGAGCCATCAGAGCAGCCATCTCAGTTGGGTCTCTGCCTATCCCTTTGTCTGAGTTTTGGAAATCATTTTCTATTGTGAGCAAATCAGCAAGAGCTTCAAATCCGTAATTATGTATTGAGTGCTTACTGTGTGCTGGGCTGTGGTGGGTGACAGGGTTACAAAGATAAAGACACACTGTCTCCTTGGAGTTCCTGGTAGGTGCACGTGGCTCATGATAACGCAGATTGTCTGTGACAGACACAGAATGGGAAAAGTGAGGCAGCACACATGAAAATGTTTTGCCCACCTCAAACATTTTAATTAAAAATTATTTAAGAATACTGTTGATTAGGGGACTGGAGACCACACTTCTTTTAAACAAATTTAAAAAATACTCTGGAATATGGCTATAATTAAGACTTTCATGATGCCCTCCTTAAAATGAAATAGATATAATTGAGATGCATATTGTGTATATACAAATACAAAATTTGCATTATTCATACTTTATACATAATTTTAAGACTCATGCTGATAAATTATAATGATGAATATAATCATCTTGCGTCTTATTCATTTTTAATTTTGATTCTTAAAGCAATTTAAGAATTTGAGGATCACTGTTAGTAGAAAGGACCTTCTATTTTCTCATACCTTCCTGCTTATTATCTTTAACAGACAACAGTGGCCCACTAAGAACAAAGGAGATGCCAGAAAATATGGAGTAGAAGAAGCTGGTCCTGACAGGGTTATTTTGATAGAGCCTCACAGATGAGGTGACATCTGAGTTAGGACTTTTAGCCTGACCACAATGAGGTAGGGAATGGCATTCTGAGGCAGGGGGAGCACCAGCGAAAAGCTGAGGTAATGTGGGATTGATGCTTGGGAAGGCAGGGAGTCAGACGGCAGAATGAGCGAAAAGACCAGAGTCTGTGAAAGCCTACAGATGTGACCAAGCCTTGTTACCTTGTTACTCTTCTGTGTTCTCCATTCATGCCATTTTCTTCAGCCCAATCTGGTGTTTTCTAATTCATTAACATTGCAGATGTTAATATTTCCAATATTCATGCCTCAGACTTAGAGCTTATCAGTTTTGAATCTCTAATCATTCTTCTGGTCTTTCCATAATGCCTTACTTTGTGGAGATCACTTGAAACCCACCTTCTAGAATTCCATTAATGTGTAGGCTTGCTGGTCTCCAAAATTCCTTTAAAATCTGTTTAGTTAGTTTGCTCAGGCAAGGTCTTGATATAAAGTTCAAGCTGTCTGGGAACTAACTCATTATGTAGCCCAAAATGGCCTTGAATTTGTCATCCTCCTGCCTGCGTCTCTTCAGTGCTGAAGTGGCAGGCACTTGCCTTCCGCCAACCTCAGATCTGTCTCCCTTAGCTTTTAAAATCTAAAAAACATCTTTATTGTGCTTTTGTCCTTGAAAAGTAATTATGCTAGAGAGAAACCTAAGAGGACAATTATTTTTTTCTGATCATTCTGAAAACCATTGTCGACTGTTCTTGAACTTCTATTGTTGCTTCAGAGACTATGTTCTTTGCCTTGCTCTGCAGCTCATTCTGCTCTGTCGAATGAAGTGTTCCTTCTTCTTTCTGTGGTCTTGAGTTGATATTTTCTATTAGTTCTGACAAAGTTGGCCGTTTTCTCTCCTGATACTGCCTTCCTCATACCGTCTCCTTTTTCCTTGGGGACTTAGGCTGGATAAGGGTAGGGCTGGTAACTCTCTAGTCTAACTGGTTCTCATTTCTTTCCACCTCCCCTCACTCCTCCAAACTGTAAATCAGCCCTAAGTCTGAGGTGTTTCTTTATTCTTCATTCAAAGATTTTGACATCCCTTTCACCTCTTTCTTCTCTCTCTGCTCTTCTCTACACTGACTGTTGCATCTGACCTTCCAAATGATCAACGAAGGGCTGTCCCCAAGCGTCCTGCTTAATGCACCTTACAATCATTCCTTTTTATTTATATGTGACACTCGTTTGAAACATCTAGGAAGTGTGTCCATCTTTTTGACCCTGTCTCTCAAAACTGTCATCTACAAAGTTCAGTCTTGAGAGTTGCATAAACAAGTCACAAAAACCCGTCAGAAACATCTCATAATGTAACAACTTAAAGGTAAGTTTAAGATTTTTGTGTTTAAGGTGGAAAACTGTCTCAGCAGTGAAGAGCATTGACTGCTCTTCTAGAGGATGAGGGTTCAATTCCCAACACCAACATGGCAGCTCACAACTGTTTGTAATTCTAGTTCCAAGGCACCCAATAACCTCTTCCGGTCTCTGTAAGCACCAGCTGCTTGTGGTAAAACATTCATACACAATACAAGAGTAACAAAGTAAACATTTATGAAATGATTTGATGTTTAGGCTCTTTTCATACCTATCCTGAAATGCATGTAGTCGTAGGCAATAGGCTGGTGATGCCAAACAGAGAATAAATGCTAAGCTCGTTAGCTTTACGTTTCAAAACCTTCCAGGGCCAGAGCCCTTACGGTTCATTTCTCACTTTTTGAGGCTGCATCAGGCCCTGGGAGTGTGACATGACTAGAAATGAGCATTTCACATTTATGAAATGTTCCACCTACTGGGACAGATCTGGCTTGGTGGTAGAGCACTTGTCTAGCATGTTATCTCCTATCACAGCAAAACAAGGCAACCAAAGCAACCAAACCAAGGTGCCATTTCCTGCGTTCTAACCTTGTGACCTCCTATCTTTTCTTGCTGAGCAATCTACTTACAGAGAAAGCAGCCGCAGTACACTTAATCATTTAACTGTGTTCCAGGCATATGCTAATTTAATCACCAGACTCATCACATTTATTCTCCACATTAGCCTTGTAAAGTATGAGTTTCCAATAACAGGCTAACAACAATCTTATTAGGTTTAAGTTGGGTGTTTTTTCACAACAGTGTTTCCCTTAATCACATCAATGAAGGAGAAACAACGCTCCTGGTCCCCATCAGTGAGTCTTCAGAAGAACACATCTGAAGACTCAATCTATGTTTTTGCAGATGAGAATATGTATGCATTTTACTTTTATGGATGACCAAATGCAAACTATTATCATTTCCCCCTCCAAGCTCAATCCCATTTGGTACCAAATATCTTTTAAAACTCATTCAGCATCACTATAGTCTCCTTTGAAAACATTTGTGTTTTTAGTGTTAACAAATGGCTATGATTTGCTAATATTCGATTCTTTCCCTTTTTCTCTTAAAGATAGTGTTTTTAGAAGAATCATCTCAGCAAGAAAAGTTGGCCAAAGAATGGTGCTTCAAACCATGTGAGATCAGAGAGCTGAGCCACCAGTAAGTCTCTGCCAACATCTTGCCTTTTGCTGGGAGCCAGTACCAACGTTCAAGTGATCAGAAAATACAATGAGAGAGGGAGGCTTTCTGATTAAGCAGTTGGCCATCATTAGGGAATATGGGTGAGAGGAAAGCAATCTGAAGGACAGAAACTTTGAGGACCAGAGGCTGCCGTCATCACTTTATCAAATATCTGTTGGGTATCTTGTGTACAATATTAAAGTCTTGGCAAGTTGTTAGCCCCAAATAAGCATGGGGGGGATGAAGCAGGGAAACCATCAAGGAACAGAGTCTGAGGAACAACCACTCTGATGGCATGCTTAGGGAAGATCTGTGTCCAGAGTGCATTTGAGTTGACATTTTTGTGGTCTTTAATATCTATATAAAATGTGTTTTGTGTGGTGGGCTCACTGTCTCAATAGCCTGGCTGATTTCTTTTATATAAGTGAGAGTACTTCTCTTAAGCTCAAATATTTTTATCTAATTTCAAAAGGCTATTTTTTAAAATCCAATAAAGTGGAACTACCATTTTCATTCTGAAAATACATTTAAAGCTTGGAAAGTGACTTTAGGATGATGCAGTGAGAAGCTCATTTCACTAGTAATGGTATCAAACAGATTGGGTGACATGGGCCTTAGCCTCCAGTCAACTGTTCTGACTGGGTGTCTTCTTCCAGCAATTTATTTACAACATGAGTGGAAGAGTGGGAAGTGTCAGCATAGGCCTGTAATCCCAGCACTTGGGGGCTGAGACAAGTTCAAGACTAGTCTGGGTCACATATTGAGACCACACCTCAAAAAGAAAATGAGAAGTGGGGGTGGAACATGAAACTGTGGGTATTGATTAGTGATAGAACACATGCTTATTATATATGAAGTCCTTGGGTTTAATTCCCAGCAATGCAAAAATAAAGTAAATTAAAATAAAGAAATATAAAAGTTGGGTGGGTGTTATCATTACTGCATATATGGTTGTATATTGTTTTTTCTTGATTTTTAAAAAGGCTAGGTCACTATTTCAGATTTAAAACGTGAAGCTGATGTTCTAAGGGAATTATGCTGACTAACATGGGATGGAAGAAGCTGAAAAATTATGGGAGGGGAGCTTCTACATCTCCTTCTGGTACACCCAGTGGACCACCTCTTGGCCCTGTCTAATGTTGGCTCCTGATGCCTACCATCCAGCTCCAAGTCATTTTATGAATGGTGAACTGACGTCTAATCTTGGCCAGGGCGTTGACAATTTGCAAGTCTGTAATCATCCCTGAGCTGCCTCTTGCTCTCTGTAAAATGAGGTGATGTACTTAAGGACATCAATTCCACCTGCTTCTCTCACACTCCTGCATCTTTATCTCGCAAGCTCCAGACTCACCCTTAATTTAAGTATGTGGACTTGGCTAATGTCATGTCCCAGCGCTTCCTGTGTTGGGGCAAAACTACACAGGATGCAGTAAGTCCTTCGATAGCCTGTCTTCTGCTCTTGAAGATGGCACCCTCAAACACCGCCTTTGCCTTTGCATCTTTGCTCCTGCTAGCACACACAGGTTTCCCTTGAATTAAAAAAAAGTGAAGTCCCCAGACTCATGCTGTGAAAGATGCCCAATTCTCTCTCTATCATCACCCATATTTAGCGTGCACCACTCTTCAGCACCTTGGACAGAACTAAAGCAGCAGGAGACTCGGGAGTGAATTCCTTTGATGTTGAACGCCATGGGCATTAGAGGTCCCATAGCCTCTCTGAGGCTTCATACATCTTGCCTTCAGATTTTTGTTACTGGTCACTTCCCTGCCTCCTTTTTTACTCTCTCTGATATCTCTGTGTCCTGGGTCCCCTCTATTTTCTTGACAACAGTTCTACCAATGTCGATCGTCACGACCTTCTCTTCCTCTCTCATTCGTAAGTGAATACTGACGCTCAATAGTTAGCTTCATTTCTATAGAAATTTATGGCATTAGCATCTTGTAGAGAAGCTTCTCAACTCTGAATCCCATCTTTAACTCTTGTGTGACTATTTATCCCACATCTTCAGTAACTTCCTGGACACTTAGAGGCCACAAGCTAGGGTCTAGCTAGGGTTTTGAGTGTGTTCGTATGCTAGAAGTTGGACCCAGTGCAAAGATGTTGAGAAGTGGTGAGTTTTGAGAGGAGGGACCTGGTTGGAAATTATTGCTGGCGGATCTTGCAAAATGAGAGAGTTCTTTTGAGAATGTATTCTATTAAAGTGAGTTTATCCCACACAGTTGGTTTATTCTGTATGCACTGGTTATTTGTATAGTTCTCTGTGTGTTGTCATGCATGAAAGTGTACCTAGATCATGTGTATACATTTTCAGACCTTTAAGCTATATTAGCCTCTTTTAAAAAGCAAAGTATCCACCCTTACGTCGTTTTTTACAGAAATAGGAAGCGGTCTACTGTGTCATACTTTGACATTTGGCTTAAACTTACATCACAAGACCCTACACTCCTGACTCTTCAACCAGGTTCTCTGTACTTTGTGTGTTCACCCTCATATGCTCAAACGATCTTTCTGACTCATCTCATTTGCCTATGGGGAGTGATAAAATATTAAATTCTTCCTCTCATGTTTGTCACTTGCTTTTCTGTTCCCATTGCCATGACCTTTATTCAGAAACATGAATGGCTGCAGAAGTATCCTCACCACGTTTTTTTTATTCTTTGTGTGTGTTTGTATAGGGATGTACACATGTGCACATGCATGCCCACATGTAGAAGGCAGAGTTAGTCATTCTCCACCTATTGCTTAGGGAGGGCCCCTTTATTGAAATCCAGAGCTTATCAGTTTAGCTGCTCTACTCAGTTAGCATGTTCTGGGGGTCCCTCATCACTGCCTCTTCTGTGCTGGGCTTATAGGTGAGCTAATATGTTCTCCTGGTATTTATGTGGGTGTTAGATATTCGAACTCTGGTCAGGAAACACTTTATTCACTGGGCCATCTCTCTGACCCCTCAACGTCATATTTTGGTAGTGATTCATGTTATTGTAAGAGTAGTCACTTTTTGTTTTCCTGTTGAGCAGTATTCCTTTAGGACTCAGTTTGTTTATCTGTTTTTTTATGGCAGTTATTTATTTTGTTTCCAGTTTGGAGCTATGAGCTGAACAAAGCTGCTGCAAACATTCTTGCACAACCTGTTTTTATAAACTTAAGCTTTATTCTCCCAAGGAGACACTTGGGGCGAAATTATTCACTAAGCGCCTTTGTGTTACAAAATCTCTGTGTGTCTCTCTCTGTCTCAGTCTCTCTCCGAAACGCACATGCCCCTAATATCTTTAGCTATTATAAAGTCTCCAAAGGTGGGGAGATGCCTTACTTCTCTGTACAGTCCCCATAAGTCTTCACAGAGTTTCCTAAACATGTTTGGGAAACACCATCTGATGAGCACCCGCCTGCATGTGAACTCCAAGATATTTCAGTTTCTAGTGGTAGGGGAAGTAAGAGTCCCAAGGACAGAGGTACCCAGAGGGGAAAGTTAATGACACATTTCACATTGTAGATGCCCTTGATGCCTTCCTACATACTCATGAGATGTCACTGTTCTTTGTCTGTCACAGAGTGAGGAAAGCTGCCAAGGTCAAGACTTCCCTCCAAAGCTTACAAGTTAATGGTTCACTTTTACAAGCTAAGGATATTTCCCAAGCTTACATTTATTGTTACATAAATGAGAACACCATTGTCCTACTCCATATGTTGAGCACATCATCTTATCACCACTGCCGGCATTTACTGATGCTTTTGTTTGCTAGGCTCCACTCTTGTATGCAATAACTCAATCCCCACAATTCTATGATCATAACCCTCTCCTCATTTTTTATAGAGTGAAGGTGAGAAACAGTGAGACTAGGTCACACGACACATATCCTACTGCTTGTTAATGGTGGAGCCTCACTCAGGCAGTCTGACCTAGCATATGAATATATGTATGTAACTGCTATAGCAAGCGGCCTACCATCAGTGACACAATGCACAGAGAAAACTGTGTCCATCTCTAGTACATATACACCCTCAGTAAGTGTTAGCTGCTTGCTCCACAGCCTCATTCCTATTTCTAGTTCTTCTAACATAGAGCATTTTAGAGCTGCTCTTGCCTGCATCTTACATCTGAATATATGGTTGCATCACATTTGCTGACTAAGGGGTTTTTCTTGTGGTGTCAAGTGTTGAGTTCAAGTCCGTGGTTGATGGTCCAGTTGTTCTTGGTGAGAGTAGTGGAGTAGCTATCATCTCTTAATAGATATGTGTTTGGATGAGTTGATGCGGTGAATTCCCAGGGGAACCGAATTAGCTCTTTAGATGAGCTTTATGTGTCTGCTAGCATTTGCTTTCCTTCCTTCTGTGGATAGTGCTTCTGAAAACGTAAAAATATCTATCCAGAACCCGTTGGTATAAAAATAAACAGAAATGTGGCTGTGGAGGCTCAGCCGATCAGAAGCACGAATGGAAAGCTGGGCACAGTGGTGCATGCCTGCCTTCTCCGCACTTAGGAGGTGGAGGCAGGAGTAGCATGAATTCAGTGCCAGCCAGGGCTCTACCTCAAAATCATGTCTCCAAAAGGAAAGGAAAAGAGTTGGAGCAGGATGGTGGTGACAGCATCAAAACCCCTCCTTACTTCACCTTCAGACCAACAGTCTGTGTCTGCACCCTCCTGGCGAAGACCAGGGATCTCAAAGCAGCTCAGGCATGTTCCTGATGCTTCTGTTGAGAGTTCAGCCTTTGGACACATGGAGCACAGAATTTCTTGCCATCTTCTAAGATGAAGGGGACCACTGAGCCTTGAGTTATTGGTTTCGTCTTTATTCCCCCATTGTGACATGTGTCTTTGTCCCTCGGCCCAGTTCTTGAAGCTTGAAGACCCTATACCCACCTCTACTCTCTGTCCAGCTGGAAGGACAGAGTGATAGGATGTGGCTGTGGCTTCTTTCCTTTCTTCTGCTGTGGTGACTCAGCATCTGTGCACTTCTGTGCTTTCTTCTGCTACAGCAACTCGACTTCTGTGCACTTCTGTGCTTCCTTCTGCTACAGCAGCTTGGCATCTGTGCACTTCTGTGCTTTCCTTCCCTCCACCACCTCTGACTAGAGCTGCAACCATTGTAACTTAGGTGCTCTCTCTTCTAGAAGAATTTCATTCTTATTTTCTGATCTCTTTAAAAAATAAGAAAGTTTAGAGTTGTAAATGTGCAGGACAAACAAAACCCTTGCCTAAAGACGATCTCCAATGATTTCCTTCCTCTCTTTACTTCCCAGTGAGTTCTTCATGCCGGGCCTTGTTGATACACACATCCATGCTCCTCAGTACGCCTTTGCTGGAAGCAATGTAGACCTGCCGCTTTTGGAGTGGCTAAACAAGTACACATTTCCTACAGAACAGAAGTTCCAGAGCACTGACCTTGCTGAAGAAGTCTACACCAGAGTTGTTGTGAGTATCCTATGTGTGGGTGCTGCATAATCCATGACCATTCATATAAACACTTCAGTTATAAAAATGTTAAGGGAGAGACGGACTGTGGCAACATTCAGTTTTAAGTCCTCTCATAAGCCACTGAGCCTGCCACCCTCGCAGTGGCAAGGAGAGGATGTGAGTGTGATGACCCTAGCTTTAGTCTAGTGGATTCTACTACAGCTCTCTTATTCTTGTCTTCCGGGTGTGCTCTCCCACTGCCGCCAATTCATAGTGCTGTTCTAAGGACCATCTGGAGTATCCATGTGACCTTTAGAAGGCTTTGTGACTCACTGTCCCCATCTGTAAAACTCAGATAGCACTAGAACCTCCTTGATGTATTGTTATGATAATTGATGAGATTAATATTTGGGAGGTTAAATAGGACCTAGCACATGGTAGGAGCTATGCTTTGTTATTTGTTTAATGCTCAAGGAAAAATTAAATTTAAAATTGCTTTTGGGAGGATATCACATCGTTTTATTAGGTTGGCAAGGAGGGGAGCTAAGATGGTCTCATATTACAGAACAGGTGGGCATGGGATATGAGCACTGACGGCGTTGACGGCGTTAGTGGGAACACTGCAGCCAATTCAGTCCCAGTCAGGGACTGTTGTGTGTGCCCCACTGTATGTTCAGGGCTGGGAAAATGGGCCACGTTCTCCTCTTTTATAAAACCTAGCTCCAGAATAAGAGCACACCCAGAAACTGGAAAACCATCTACAGTAAAGAGGGGAGAATGCAAATACTTTTTATCTGGCCCCTGCCTCCTATAGTGAACTCTTTGGACCGTACTCCTGGGTTCTTGTAGGACTGACCAGTGGTTCTTCTGCGGTACTGACTACATGCCTTTTGCATGAACTGGCCTGGCTCTCCTGCCGGTTCCTTGTCTTGTATCATTCCAGGCTTAAAAAGTAGAAACAGGCACCTACATTCATTCAGTTGTCTTGCTTAGTTAAAATTGTGGGGCTGGCATTTTAGCCTGCATCCACCTGACAGTAGAAAACTGAGAAGGGCTAAAAGCTGGTTATGAATTGGCTAGCACACTGTGTTAGTGAATTATGTTAAATCTTTATCTTCACAATGTATTTATACCTCACATTGTTCTAAAACGGGTTTGAAATTGCTTTAAATTGCATAGGATGGAACAAAAGAAATGAGTCATCAAATCACAGAAAAAGAACAAGAGGGGAAAAGAAACCTAAAACCCAAAGTCAATGCTCGCTCTTGGGGGAGGCTGTCACAAATTTTGCTCTGTTTCTAGCACGTGATGAAGACATGGAAATCAGAAATGAAATTCACACTATGTGTGTGATTTTGAGAGCCACGTTTATTGAAATCAAACCAATCTATTCATTATACTGAAGTTAAAAAATTAATTCTGACAGAGCTTAATGTGGATAGATATTATGCTGTCAAAATACATTTGTAAAGATGGTTAGTGGATGGAGAGAGAGAAAGGGAAAATGAGAGAGAGAGAGAGAGAGAAGAGAAGAGAAGAGAAGAGAAGAGAAAGGAAGGGAAAATTTCACCCCAATAGACCTTGAGAGAGAGAGAGCTTCAAGGATTATATATCCTTCAAGCAAAGTCTATATATATTTCTTCATTAAAGTCTTTAAAGTCAGGGAGCCCAGAAATGGTCTATTCCTGACAAGTATTTATTTGCCAAACTTGCCCTATGGTTCTGGTTATGAACAGGCCTACACATGCTGACAGAGAACAGAATGGAGGTGACCTCTGCTTGAGAGCCAGCACCTCTCCTTCATGCCCCCTCCTCCTCTCCCTCACTCCCTCCTCTTCTTCCCTCCTTCCCTCCCTGTGTTCTCCCTCTCTTGTCACTTGACTGTACTTTGCATAGATTTCTGAATCTTCTAGTGTTTTTAGCTCATTCCAGTCAAATGTGAAACTACATTTTATCAGTGAGTGTACAAGTAGGATTTTGCTCATTTAGCTCAAGTTTTTCCTCATGAGAACCCAGGCTGGAGGGCTTTCCTCACACCACGTCAGTGCTGATAGACTGAAAAACTTCGTTGTAGGATTAACTTTGGAGGGAGCAAACAGGCCCCAGTGTCGCTGTGAGAACAAATCTTCCAGCCATTCATTTTCTCTAGGAGGGAGTTGTTCAGCTTCTTCAGGAACTATGGGATGACGTACTTGATGCTCTGGTGAAAGAGACTGAGGACCCTGGAGGTCAGCTGGATCATCACTTGCCTTTCTTCCTCTTGTTTTGGTGGGACTTGTGCCCTTTTCACACTTCCCAGTTTCTACAGAGAGTGACTCCCTACACAGAGGTTAGGAATGCTTGGGTGAGTTCTCCAGGGAGGAGGAAGTGATTGCATGGACACCAGCCAGATTCCTGCCAGCACGCCCAGGCATCCATCCTCTTCTCAAGGTCTCCAGGTTCTTCTCCGTGCTCTCTTCTGCAGTTGTCTCCCCTTGGGGTTTTCTTGGGGGTTAACCCCTAGTGCTCTCGTTTATCATTGTGCGAGTGGAAATTTGCTGAGGATAAAGACGTAATGATCGTTGTTCTTCCAGGTGAAAGAAGAAGTCTGGCTGAATCAATTTACTTTGTCATACAGGGCAAAATCCCATTTGTATGCTCACAGATAAATAAAACATAAATATTCTCAAACGTTCCTAAGGAGCAAGGAGTTAATTGGCACCACATTTTGTGACCTCTGAAACACAAAACCAGGAAATTAAAAATACCAATTTCTCCTTAAGTTCTCACTTTGAGACTATAAATACTTTTGCCATTTACTGAGGTCTCTTCCATATCAAGGTGGCATACCTTTCAATAAACACATGTTAAAATTAAAAAGCAGACTTCTATTTTCATCTGTACATGCCATGTGACTCTTCTGAGCATGTGCAATTAGGGATTTTTGTGATTTATTTTTAGAGGAGAACACTAAAGAATGGCACAACCACGGCTTGCTACTTTGGAACAATTCACACTGACTCATCCCTGATCCTTGCGGAAATTACAGGTGAGCAGCTGAAAGCAGGATTTATGGGCACATCAAGCAAAGACAACCAGACCATACCTGGCAATAGTTCATACTCCGTAGGAAGCCATGCCTTTGGATCTAGAATTTGAGCATTTGCACTTTGTACTTTTTGCAAGTAGCTGCATGCCTGGGAATATCCTTGACTCTTAAGTGGGTTTTTATTGTTTAAAGAATTTAATATTTCTATATGGATTCTGGTCTCAGGGTGATGTTTATTTATCTGAATTTTGTATATTGATTTGGGCATTTTTAAGAGCACATTTATCAATGTAGCTAGCTGTAGCAAGAGTTTATTACATTATAATTAACAGACAGGCTTTGGTGGTTAGCTAGATTCAGGGCATTGTGCTAGATGCCAGAAGCATTGCCTTATTTTAGTAACACGTGTAATTCTGTTACTAGATCCCAAACAATACACAAAATACTCCACTCTAAATAGCCTTCTGCCATCTACTGGTGCCCTCATAGCTCAAAGGTGTTCACGTATCCAAGATCGCAGAGCTCTGAAGCGAAATGGAGCCTGGATCTAGATGGATGATTCCACACATACCCAACATAGTGCCTGGCATTTAGCAGATACTTGGTAAACACCATTGGCTGATGATTTATTTACCCCATTGTTGGGTTCTAGCATAGCTTATACCAAAGGCCTAATGGCTGACACTGAACGCAAAAACGAAAGGTCTCAGAAGAGGCAAAAACCAGCCTGTCTGGAATGTTTCCATGGAAGTGACCTTTAGCTGCATGGAAGGGGGAGAGGCGAAAATGAGGAAGTGAGCTGGACAGGGGAGTGGGGGCAGCGATGTTGGTGATAGAGATAGGAAATAACGTGGCTTAAAGAAAGGGGGGATTCATTGGCTGGTCAGGAGGGAGTGGAAGGTGAGCAGATTTCAACCACATAGAGGCCTTAAACATGCATCGGAGACTCAAGAGAAGGTCTCAAGCCTTCTTGATGGCTTGATAAGGGTTATGATGAGAGCGACATGTTAAGGAATTAATCTGATAACTAGATGTTAAAATAACTTGCAGAGAGAGTGGCAGGAAGCCTTCTGAAAGACTTATGACAGCAAGGAGATATTGTAACACAGCCCCACCTTCAAAGGGCAATCAAAGTAAGAGTTTCTCCAGCACATGCGATGATTCTTCACTGCCAGCGGCTGCTAGGCATTCAGTCAGTGGTAAAGTGTCTATGCTACGACAGTCAGGAAGAGCCACGGCATGTCATCTGAGCACCTTGAGCCTCGTGCATCGTTTTTTTGTGTATTTCTTACAATCCTGCTCAGAGCAGAGGACTCTGGGACACTGGAGTCTAGATCTCAGATGATAGCTACCATCTTGGGGTAATCACAGGGGTGAGGACTCAAATCTAAGTCGATCACCTAGCATCCATGCCCTTTCATTTTATATGCTGTCCTTTATCTAGGAAAAGAACCCAACATGCATGGAGAGGAACTTGATCCAGGGATGGCAGGAGAGTAACAGATCGGAGAGAAATGAGTGGAGGAAAAAGATAAAAAAAATGGTATATTGAGAATATTAATGTATTTTCTAGGATTTGAGGTTATTCCCTCTTGTACCATGTGAGAAGATGAGTATCAAGATAGTTATGACATTGGTAGAAATAAAGACAATTGTATAGTCAAAAGGAAAAGGTAAATAGGAAGTATAAAATACCCAATTGCTTTCCGGCAGGCTGGGAGTGGGCTGGGGGCTGGGTGGAAGCCATTTGTTCTTTGAATTTAGTGGCTTTGTTGTTGTCACAGTGTGAAGACAGAGTGATGACTCTTAACATTCTCATGTTTTCAGGATAATTTTAATTTAAAAGTGTTTTTAGACTCCTCAGAAAAAGTGCCAAAACAGAAACACGTCTTCAGGCTCTTTCTCTGTGTGCTCCACAGATAAATTTGGGCAGCGAGCATTTGTGGGCAAAGTATGCATGGACTTGAATGACACTGTTCCAGAATACAAGGAAAGCACCGAGGAGTCGGTCAAGGAGACGGAGAGGTAGCGTGCCTGGGGCTTTTCATCTGTATGGATGGCACTGGAAACAGAGAGGGGAAGGTAGACACCATAAGGACCCAGTTGAGATCTGAGCACAGTGACAGACTATTCCGCTTGTTGCAGTATTTCGTTAGTCCACAGTGCTCAAACATGAGACAGTGGTCAGTGGGTGGCTCACAGAGCTGTCCTCTGTAGACTGTACCTGACCCTCAGAAAGCTCCACAAGGTGTCTTTTTTCATGATAAGAAAACTGAGCCCGGCATAACCTGGTTGACTTGCCCACGGCCATTGGAGTAGTCCACTTACCATCAATCTGATGTAATGCCAGAGACAATCATTTCACAGAGAGAAAAGGTTTCTTTGGGGTTATTGTTCTAGAGGCTCCAGCACATGATCCAGTGGTCACGTGATGAGGCAGGAGTGACTGTAGGATACACTGCTGACCTCATAAACCAGGAAGGACAATCAGAGAGAGAAAATTGGCCAGAATTCTAAAATGCCTCCTGGGGGCACATGCCCAATGGCCCAGTGATCTTCTAGCAGACTCTGCTTCCTAAGATACCCCACTTCCCAATAGCACCGACCTGGGGACCAAGCCTTGGCAATGGACCTTTGTGGGACACTCATCCGAACCATTTATTAGTATAGATTAAAGTGTCAGGGGTGGGGTTTAGTAGAGTAAAGAATCTCTGTGACTTAAAATGTAGAGTTCCTTGTAGCACAACATGGGTCTTACTCAAGTCGTGCTTAGTATGGAAAGGAGAGGCAGGAGGTGTATACAAGCATTTTTTTACTCATGCACACACCCAAGAATAATGGTGTGAGAAGCCACTTACAGAAAACATGTGAAATGTTATGGGAAACGTTCCATTTACAGGTAAGTGAAAGACATTTCAGTAAAAATAGTCAGGCAGAGTGGTGCACACCTGCAATCCAAATGTATGGGAGGCTGAGAAGAAAGGGCCATAAGCTCTAAGCCAGGCTTAGCCACATAGTAAGACTCTCTCTCTAATAATAAAAAAGTTTTTTTTAAATAACCAAAAATTATATGCTTCCTTGGCATAAAGCATAGAGAATCCCAACAAGGTACGAAGCTGAGACATTCTCTTTAGTTAAATCTCCCAAAGACACCGATATGAGATTTTACTCTATATCCTTTCAGCTGGTTTTGTAAAAAAAAAAGAAAGAAAGAAAGAAAGAAAGAAAGAAAGAAAGAAATTATTGATTCTTTGTGGTTTTACAGCATGTTCCCAGATCCCACTCATCTCCCCATCCCACCACCTCCACCCTCTGCCCATGACCTTCCCCCAAAACAAAACAAAATTTAAAAGTATAGCCTAAAAACAAAGTAAAAGGAGAGAGAGAGAGAGAGAGAGAGAGAGAGAGAGAGAACTTTGGCGTGGAAGCTGTAGCCTGGTCGCATGGTCCAGTGAGTCACACAGTATACGCCTTAGTCCATACATCTTTACTTGTAAGTGTTCTTTCCACTGGACCAATGTTTTTTTGGCCACCTAGCACTATTCTTTTATCCTACCATAGAAAAAGAAAAAAAATCTGCATGCATTCTGGAATGACCACAGCATATGCAAATACAGAACTAGAAAAACTCCTCCCCAGAACTGATACATGAGGAGGTGAAAGGCAAGCATACAGCAAGAAAGCTGTATTCCTTTTATAAAGGATTTATTTATTTATTTATTATGTATTTAATGTTTTGCCTGCATGTATGCCTTCAGGCCAGAAGAGGGCACCAGATCTCATTATAGATGGCTGTGAGCCACTGTTTGGTTGCTGGGAATTGAACTCAGGACCTCTGGAAGAGTAGCCTCTTAACCTCTGAGCCTCTCTCCAACCCCGGCTGTATTCCTTATATGCCTTTATTCCATATCTGTGGACTCATGGACAATAGATCCTTTTTAGTAAAAGGTCTAGACACATTCGATGGTGATACACAGGCAAGAGAGACACTGAATGGTAGAGACAAACACCTAATATAAAGCCACTGGGTGTAGAGTGAGTTCACCAAGGATGTGAACTGCCTGTTTTGGGCTGATCTGTACCTCAAAGGAGAGAGTACATGTGCACACAAAAGTGTCCAAACATGGTGTGGACAGAGACAACACGACAGGTCCATGTGACCTGTCTTCCAATGTGACTGCTCCTCAAGTCACCACTCACAGATGCCAAATACAAAACAGGTGCCCTGGACACACCAGTGTTGGCCTCGGGGCAGGACTCCAAAAAGTCTGCTTGCAAGAGTGTAGAGTACTCAGTGCTGTCCTCCGAGTTCAGCACAGCAGGCCTGTGGATGATTCACAGGTAGGAATCAGGGCAGAGAATTGAAGCCTAGGACTCAGGGCAGGCTAGTTTTTAAGGTTCAGCAGGGATGCCCAGGATGAGTGGAGTCTCATCTATACACAACCCACATTGCACCACAGCGGGGAACCCTGAAAACACACTCTAAGGGAGGTTTTGTTCCAGATGGACACTTGGCTCATCGAAGTGCAGGACAGGCCTAGAGAGATGGCTCAGCAGTGCAGGGTTTGGCTTTGGTTCCCAGGGCACACATGGCTGCTCACACATCTGTAACTCCAGTCTCAGGGAAACCAATGCCTTCTAATCTCCACAGGCGCCTCATATAGGTGATATACTCCTTCATGCAGGTTAATACATACATGGAATAAAACTAGCCAAAGGAACCCCAAGGTCTTTTGCTCTGGGAGGAACCTGGATGAACCCAGGCTCTGTGTCCAGCCCCTCTGATCTTCAGATGTCAGATTTTCAGTTCTTCTTCAGTTATTCTGGGAGTTACAAGGAAGAAGAGGCAGAGGGCCGTGTCACCGAGGCTATCGGAGGACCTGTCCACACCTGACGTGACTACAGAATGGTGTAGTGGGGGCAGGAAATGTGGTATACAATAAAATTGATCATCTATGAGAAAAAACAAAGTTCTGACAACATGATGAAATTTAAAATGGCTATTCCAAAAAAAAAAAAAAACAGACCAAACACAAAAGGGAGCATGTTATAAACCTTCGTTTACATTGAATGCGTAGAAATTGCAAGTCCATGAGACAGAAAATGGAGAGGTTTGCTGGTGCTGGGGGGGCACTGCCTATAGACCCAGGGGATCTCACTCTGGCGATGAGAATTCAAAGACTGAATTATTACGGTAACTCCGCAACCCAGTAAATTGGCTACATTTATTGAATAGAGCACTTAAAATGGGTGAACTTTATGATATGTAAATTATACTTCACCAAAAATGACTTTGGAAAATGGAAATATGTTCCAGTGCACAGTCTCTTTAAGAGTCGACTAGGAAAGGTTAGGCTTTTAAGCGCATAGTTTTGAAGGGTTGCTTTCAGATTCACCAGAAAGTGATTCTTGACAGAGACTTTAATAGAATAGAGTGGCACATATTGCAGATTCCAGAACTGTGAGACTCCTTTGCATACTACAAAGTTTCTCTCATCTCTCCTAGCACCCACCTTTGCTCCCACACAGCTGAAGCAATTTCTTTTAAAGTTCAAGAACCTTAAACTGTATCGGCAACCTCTAGAGTCTTCTTAAGATGTAGAATTAAAGTTAAAAAAACAAACAAACAAATTAAGTCCCTCTTCCAGGATGCCAAGGTCACTAAGTGGATGTAGTCCATTTTGTAAAATTGGTGTGTTCCTTTAAAAAATGTCTGTTTGTGCATGTTTGCACTTGTCTGTGTTCACAGGGGCATGCACTAGTGCACACATCGGTGGGGGCCAGAAGAGGATGCTGGGTGTCCTTCTCAGCCATGCTCCACCTTACCCCTTTGAGACAGGGTCTCTCATTGAACTGCAAGTTTTCAGCTGGACTAAAACTCCCAGCATCCACCTGACTGTCATGTCACCCTAACACTGGCATTGCGGCATGCAGAACTTTTTATTTCCCTCCCTCCCTTCATCCCTCCCTTCCTTCCTCCCTCCCTCCTCTCTCCCTCCTTCCCTCCCCTCCCCTCTCTCCTTTATTCCTTTTTTCTTTCTTTATTTCTTTCTCTTTTTCTTCCTTCCTTTTTTTTGGGGGGGGGGCATTGGTCCCTGAGATTCAAATTCAGGTCTTACCCTACCCATTGCACCTTCTTCTCAGCCCACACACAAAGGATTCTTTATTCTCCTGTATTAGGCTAGGGCTTCCCCAGGAGGCCAGATTTGTTAAGTTTGTTGCCCTGCTCTGTCGCATGAGGGCTGGCTTGTTGGGGTTTCTGTCCCGCCCAGGTACCCCACAGCCGGCAAGTCCCAAAGAAAATCACACAGAGATCCCCATAAGTTATAACACTGATTGGCCCATTATCTCAGTCTTCATATTAGCTCTTGTAGTTTATATTAACCCATTATTCTTATCTAT
>LOEQ01004318.1:58055-114060 GCA_001685075.1 Bramus lutescens | reverse complement strand
TGTAAAGCTAGCCATGTGGGAGCTGGGCCGGACGAAAAGCAGGCCTGCTCCCCTTCCACTACATGTGTGTGTGCGTTAGTGTACATGCATGTGTTCACATGTGTATAGAGAGACCAGAGGTCAACCTCAGGTATCATTCCTTAGGCACTGTGACAGGGTCTTTGGATGGGATCTGGGCTTGCCAATTAGACTTCATGAGTATCCAGAAAGCCCTGGTGATCTGTGTTGTGTGTCTCTGCCTTCCCAGCATGCTAACACACCCAGATTTTTACTTAGGTCTTGGGGATCAAACTCAG
The DNA here is from genome assembly GCA_001685075.1 of Bramus lutescens. Classification (NCBI taxonomy): domain Eukaryota; kingdom Metazoa; phylum Chordata; class Mammalia; order Rodentia; family Cricetidae; genus Bramus; species Bramus lutescens. The sequence continues at coordinate 113,764 of LOEQ01004318.1, read as the reverse complement.
ACGCTAATGCTTGCTTGCATGACAAGCACTTTACTGACTGAGCTGTCTCTCCAGCCCTGAATATTTCCTATTAATGTAGATGAATAATTTAAATAATAAAACTTGTCAGGGAACCAGATAATCCTCTATCAAGACTGTTATAGATAAAGAAAAGCACTCTATTAAAAAAAACAACAACCTCCATGCAAGTTTACCTGAGGACATATAAGATGGTTGAACATAAAACTCAGCTGCAATCCAGAATTGCTACTAAATAACCAATTACTTTTGATAATTTCAGTATTTATAGCCAATAATAATCATATAGGCTTACAAGAAATGACAGGAACATTTAAAACTACAATGTTTGATTAACTATAAAATGTATTCTCCAATAAAACATGCTATCTTACTTGACATTGCATCAACTCATTTCATAACGTGCATTTGTTCCTGCCAAAGGCAGTGTTTCAATTAATTATGACTAGGGGCTTAATCTGAGTCACTACAACTCTCATTTCTCATTCAGTGATGCCAACCAGTATGGAAATGCTGCCCATATCAGCTTTGGTTATTTATTGTACTAAGTTTCCAAAAGTTATGCTCATTCTAAAGCTTTATGAAGGATTATTGTTTTAAAAATTGGCTATTTAATTTTCTAAAGCTTTCAACTAGGTTGAAATATTACTTGCACTTTTTTAATGTATGCAATTGTGAGTTTATGTTAAATCACATTATAAATCTTTCACAGCCATATTCTTACGTGTTTAAGAAATTATCTATCTATCTATCTATCTATCTATCATCTATCTATATCTTTATTAGCCATATGGATGTTATAGTGGGTTGAGTTGTAGTCCCCAAAAGAAGTCTACCAGAACTTTTAACTATGACTGTATTAGGACTAAAGGTTTCTGTAGATAGAACTAAGGTAAGGCTGACAAGATGAATTCTTTCTGAAATGGGATGGCTCCTGAGCTCAATGATCAATGCTTATAAGAGACAGAGAGGAAAAGCCACAAAGACCCAAGAGAAGAAGGTGATGTGAACATGGAACAGACTGGAGTTACTGCCATAAGCCAAGATCTCCAGGAGGTGTGAGGAGCTGGACTGAACAAATCCGGATTCTTCCTGGAGTTTCTAAAGGGCTGGGGTCCTTGCCATTACTGTCAGTGGTGCTGAGGTCTGAAGCCCTGGCCTTGTACAGTCTCCACACACACTCTGCCACTGAGCCACACTCCCCAGCTAGCCCTGCCAACACTTAGACTTCTGACTTCCAAAACTGTGAGAGAAGACAGTTCTCTTGTGTTAAGTCACAAGATTTGTGATGTTTTGAGCAACCTAGAAGCTAGTTCTGAAATATATTTGATTTTAATGAAAGGTTCTTTTTAACAATCAGCAAAGCAATGGATTTTGTTAGAGCATCTTGATGTGTGTATTGTCATTGACCTTGTTCTCATTTGTCCCCCTTCTCATGCCTCCTTCTTGATTGTCCCGTTCCTCCCCCTAAATAGTGACCACTTCTGCTTTTATGCAAATGACAAATTTTGAGTTTATTTAAATGCTGCCTTATACTTATATGTTTACAGATGAGAACTTTTTAGAAATTGAAAGATAGAATGATTGTCATTAAAACCAGAGGAAGAAAACAACATATATACCTGTTATTCCATCCATCTTCATAAAGTCACTGTTTTGGGCTTTGTCTTTCCTACACAGATGTGGCTGGTGGTTACTCCTACTCCATGCTTGATGCCATTAGAAGGGCAGTGATGGTTTCCAATATCCTCTTAATTAATAAGGTGAATGAGAAGAGTCTCACCCTCAAAGAAGTCTTCAGACTAGCCACTCTTGGAGGAAGCCAAGGTAATGACTAGTTTCTTCATCTTTTACACCATGTACAGCCATGCCAATGTGTGTCTTTGGCTATAATGTAAAGGTACACCACAGTGAACTAAGGCAAATCCTATATTAATGACTGATATATGTCATATAGTACACCCAAAGCATAGCCATGTGGTGAACCAGCCATTCTTTCAATGAATTCACTCTTTGGTGGACAACTGCTTAATGCACTGTTGCCATATTGATTATTTTAACTAATATTTACAGTAGCCACATACATATGAGTCAAGATAATTCTCCCTTCTATTGAGTCAAGTGCTTTCTTTTCTTGAGTGGTAATGCTGTTAATAGAAGTACTGCCAAGCTAGTTGAATTCTTTCCATGGGGCAGTCTGGTGAATGGTCTGCTCTTGTGCTATCATTCAGTCCTCACAATCACTGTCAATTTCATTTTACAAAAAAGGAACCTAAGTGACACACAGCTGCCAAGGTGAAGTGTGCCATGTTTTGAATCCAGAAAATCAGTCACTATTTAAGTAATGTATGAAGAATGACTGTGATATCTAATTTGGTATACTGATAATTGCTAAGTTTTCAGGATGCCTGTACATAGAAATATCATGTGTCAGATACTGTGCTATTCCATAAAAGAAAAGGGAAATCTCTCCAATATTTATACATCATAAAATACCCTGGCAGTGACAGGATGCACCAGGCATGAGTAGACCTTGGAATAGACAGTACAGCAATGAGCCGTGGCCTCAATGCGATGACCTCAATGCCTGTCTTTTTCAGAGTACAGACTTTAAGGAGATGCTAGTCAAAAAGCATCATTGGCAACGAAATCCAATACCTACACATTCTTTAATATGTTATAAAAATGTGCCATGTTCTCCTTTGGCATCCAGGGACTATGGACATGAATTACAGATATAAGACAGCCTGTGCCCTATTTTAGGAAAATATTCTTCTTGGGCAACCAGAAAACCTTTCCTTTAAAGTTACAGAGTCACTTTCAAAATCACTGGCATGCTTCAGATACAGGATCTCTGGATATTTTTCCCAGTTCAAAGGATTTAAATTAAAGAATTCATGATGGGTATGCCTGCTTTAGAGATTTCACAAAGATTTAGTTTTTAATTTGAGGTTCAGTTCACTGCAAAGAAAAGAAATACCACCAACTATTTCACGGACTAAGAAGACAAAGCTAGGAGTGTTGGGGAAAGGAGGGAAGGATGAGGTAGATTTGTGCCAAGCTGATTGCTTTGAGGGTTCAGTAGAGTGCGCTGACAGAACTGAAATTGAGACTTCATCAAAATTATGACAGTGGTGGTGAACGGAGCTATGTGCTTCTCTTTTCTCTACTATCTATACAGAGGTCATGTGACCTGTTGGGATGAGAGTTCATCTCTGCTTCACTATTCAGATACTACTTTTGGAGGGTCCAGTTTTATGTTTGCAGAAACCATCCTGGCTAACAAGGACATCACAATGATTCAGTGGTAACTCTGACTCCTGTCCACTTCCTTTTGTAGCCCTTGGTCTAGATAGTGAGATTGGAAACTTCGAAGTTGGCAAGGAGTTTGATGCCCTCTTGATCAACCCCAAAGCATCGGACTCTCCTATTGATCTGTTTTATGGGGATTTTGTTGGTGATATTTCTGATGTAAGTAAAAGAAAGTAAAATAAAATACCTTTTTGTCATTTGGGTTTTTTTTTTGAGGGGGTGGAGGGATCCGTTTTTAAAACAATCATTATTAAAGTAACATGTATTCATTTAGTTTATTTATAAGAAATGTGCTAATGTTTTAAAAAATCTTTTATTCTTCTATTATTAGAGTAAATTTCTGAGAAATAGGCTTTATCTCATTCATTTAGTTATATTTTTCTTCTTTGATGCATTTTTGAAGTATTTGCATCAATTTTTGTATTGAGTTCTTTGATTTATGTCAGACTCTACATCTGACAATTTCAAGGTTGTTTGCCAAGAATATTCCAGTAATAGGCAGGGAATGGTGAAACACATCTTTAATCCTAGCACTAAGGAGGGGAAGTCATGAATATCTTCTTGAGTTCGAGGCCAGCCTGGTGTACATAGTAAGTTCCAGGACTATGTTGAGACCCTGTCTCAAAAACCAACAAATAGATAATACTTTAGTAAGGATAAACATTTGTTAATAGTGGACTGGGATGCTTTGGGTTTAGGTTTTCATTTATTCATTTGGTTTTGGAAAGACAGTTTTTTATGAAAATGTAAATTTGTCATTAAGAAATGGATTTCAATTTCTGGATTTTGCCAGTGCCATTTCCCTGTGAATCTCATTTCTAAATGTATCAAGTGCTGTTTCTAACCACATTTATTTTCCATTTTAGGCTGTTATCCAGAAGTTCCTCTATCTAGGTAAGCAGATATGTTTCTGGGCTATAAACACAACCTTTTTCTTGGTCAAGACTCTCTGTTCTAGGTACATTACATTAAACTCTATGGATGTTAAATTGTGCTAATTCATTTTTTGAACAGTTCTTAGCACTGAGCTTGCACTATAGCACAATGCCTAGCAATTCCCCAGGAACATACTTAAGTCCTGAGCTGTGACATAGAGGGGAAGAGAGCTTTTTGTCAAGCCCTCTTATGCTCCTTCTGTGCCCCCCAACCTCCCTATCCTGGGACAGAACTGAACCCACAGCCAGAGTTCTATTCCCGGAGAAATAATTAGATCAGGAGAGCCCAAGAGTAGCCTTCCTTCTCTTTGTGTGAGTTCAGTGCTGGGTGAAGTTGAGCTTCTAGAGGGCACATTCTGTAGACTGCTTATTTCTATGTGCTAGGACTGGAAATGCCAACCAGCCCCTTCAGCAAAACTGTCAGAGACAGGGGTTTATTGAACGTTGGTGGATTTCCACCTCAGAGACAGAATGGAAACCCCAGTCCACAGTGAGCTATGGTGGCATCTCTGAATCAAGTCATCCCAAGGATATTGTAAATGATCTGGGAAAAATAGAGCTTCTTTCATTTTGCTTGTGTTTCTTCTTTGAAAAGTGTGTTGCTTAAGATCTCTTTCAAAGGAAATTAAGGCAATTATTGACCCAAAAGCACAGTACAAAGAATTCTTTGATTTTTCTTTCAGGAGATGACCGGAACATTGAGGAGGTTTATGTGGGTGGAAAGCAGGTGGTTCCGTTCTCCAGCTCAGTGTAAAAAGACCCTTGGGCATCCATGATATTCTCCTGGGATGACATGGTTCTGCATCTTCCTTGTGCCCGGGTGCCAGTTAGAAAGTATATTTTTAAAAAAAAAGTATTGTGTTCTTCAGATGACTTCTGTTTCTATGTCTGCTTCCAGTGCTCACTTGGTAAATCATGCAAAGGAAGTGACAAGCTCCTTGACCCTGGTGGGGAGCATTCAAAATTTCGTGATGGTGCCTACTTTGGGGCTGCTTAGGTTTGTGTTAGGCTCATGCAGAAGGAGTGTTAATAACTGGCGCTGGGCTTCTGCTAGTGAAATCAACTTTCTGTGCAGGGAAATACGGTGCGAAGAAATATCCCTACGTGGTTAGACATTCTGAGCTAAGTGAAAAGTAGGAGACTCCGTGTGCCCCATTGAGTAGATTTTTATGTGAGGGCACAAGCTAGACTGTGAACAGATGTTGGAAAAAACCATTGATTGTGCTTGGAAATTAAATACTGAAACCATCCATGTAAAAAGAGAACTTATTGGATTTTAAAACGTGCTTCTAAGTTGATCTTATCTATGGAAATTTGCACTTTATGGAATTTGCATTTCAGAGATGTGTTATTGTTATGCGTTGCCTTCTTTAGGGATGAATGGCAGAACCAGAATGCTACATGCTTTTCAAATTTATTTCTGTACTTCAAAGTGTTTGACAGAAGTTGAGTATTAAAGATTTACAGTCTCTTAGGGATAGTATTCATATAGCCACATGGCATAAATAGTTGTGTTTTTGTGTACTTCAAAGTCACCTTGATTTCTGGCTGTGTGTTGTTACAGTTGCTTCTATTTTATTAGATGAGAAACAAACCCCATGTGCTGCTGCTGCCTAGGCTGGGGTCTCCATAAATCGGGGAAGTACCCCTGGGAGCTGTTAGCAGTGACAGGATGGGGCTCTCTGCAGTGCCCCATCTACTCAGCACAGTGGGTCATCGTTGCTGTGAACTTTGCCCTCCTGTCAATGTGCTAGAATTTAAAAGCCAAGTGCAAGTCCCTTTAAGAACTGTAGATAAGGCTCTGAAGGCCTGCAGATTAAACGTACCCTGTTTTTCTAATTTATCAGATTGTCACTTGAATTCCTTGAGGTTTTTCTAGCATCAAAATCTTAGTATAATGAGAAGGTTATAGAAATTCCATGTAATGCTTCTATTAGCAGGACTTACTATTCTAGACATGAAGGAAAAATCAACAAAGGAGGACATTTTCGCTTTCCTAACTACACAATGAAAACCAAATTACAACCACATGGCAGATTCTTAGGAAGCAGTGAAATGAGTTCTACATTTTCTTACTTTATTCCACACTCTATAAACAAACAAAAACAGGGAACAGGTTTTGTCAACAAATCATTTCATTCCCAGGGCTTAGGTGAGTTTCCATATTATCCTACAACAGATCTTAGGTGATAGAGCTAATTCCGTGTTTTCAAGTCCGAGAGCACACAGTTCCTCCACTGCCCTGTAAACCTCAGTTTCACATCGCATGCTAACTCAGCAGTAATTTGTCCCGACCTGTTTTCCTGATAGAAGCACTTTTAGATGTGGTTGTGTATACATTACATCTAAAGATGGTACAAATATTTAGTCTCATTTAATTTTAGTTTTTTTTAAAAAAAGAGTTATTTTGCATGTATGTGTGTGTGGGGGGATAGAAGTGGATAAATCCAATTTCTGGTCTTAGTCTTCTACAACACCAGTAACATCAAAATGATCTGCCAGATCCCCTCCCCCATTTCTCTCTGAGTTTGGCAAGTGTTTTCTGCTGTATCTTCTGACTCTTACCAAAGGAACTTGGTTGCAGGGAATTAACCTAAGTGAAGTGGGCCTGGGAGCTTAGGTGTGTGTTGAGTAAGAGTTCTGCCAGTCAGCAGCTGCTTCCAACCTTCGCAGACCCCACACTCCTTTTCCTTAAGGGTGTGCATTTTGATATTGAGCATCAGCTTTTATTTAAACTTAAGATTCACGCACAGTAACATAAATATATGTAATTCTGGAAGCAAGAATAACAGTCATTTGACACCATCCGGTCAAGGATCCAGATTAGTCCTGATAGTGCGTTATGAGCTGAATAACTTCTAATAAAAACAATGTGTTGAAGTGTTTACATGTACTTTGATCTCTCTGCATCCCTCATAACTTATGAGCTTTATTTTCCCAAGTGAAGTGTTCCTCAATGTGTGACTTATGCTGTTTCAGTGGCCCACACAAGGGGTCAGATGTCCTGCACTTTGAAATGTTGCCATTGCCCTAACTTAGGTTGACTTTCTGAATTACAGTCAGCACTATTTCTAGCCTATCCTAACCGTCACTTTTTGTTTGAATGGTTTGCTCTCTTTAGAAGAAAGGGAGAATGAAAGGGAAGGAATGAAGAAAGGGAGAGAGGAAGGGAGGAAAGGAGGAAGGAAGGAAGATTAAAACATTATCCCTCCTACTCCATACCATTTAACTTGTTTCTCTAGAATTTTTGATGGACTTCATTGTAAAAGGTTAAAAAGCACTGAAAAGTATCATGTGTATTACATTTCCAAAATTTCTTATAACCAAAACACAAAAGTAGGCTAATCAAATTGAATTTGATTTCATGGGGGAGGCATTGAAAATAAGAGATTAGGACCCAAAAGGTTTTCTTATTCTACTGGGCCAAAGAGACTGGACTCTCCTCTATGGCATTGTCTTAGCTGGTTCTTTCGTTGCCCTGTCAAGACTTTAGAATCCAAGAGGATGTCTACCTTCACGCCAGGAGGGGGCCTTTCTAAGTTAACTCTGTGAACGTTTAATCTCTTTTCTTCTTCAGTGAGAAATTTCCATGTTGAAGGAAAGGAAATGGTGGAAAACCCCTTCTTCCTTGCTTAGCTTATTTTGAAGTGTTCCCATGGCTATCTCTGTTGGCAAATGCTCTGAAATTTTACAGAGGAGACATAACGGCTGCGAGATCTGGCAGTGTGTTCTATCTTCACTCCCTACCAGATTATTCCTATTTTTAAACTTTTTCGCTTCAGAAGCAGACACATGGGAAGCCTTCAAGGCATGCTGGGAAGAACACTGTATCAGTTCCATCTTGTATATGCATGTGAGGAAGGTACCCAGAGCTGGATGCTGCTGGAGCTTGGTGGGCATTTTTTAAAGTTGCTGCTGCTGGAATATTCAAATATTTAAGAGAGTTACCTTAGCTATTAACAAAAAGAATGAGAGGCATAGCAAGAGCAATGACTTGAAATAATCTTTAAATCACAAAGGCTCTATATAATATTTTTTAAGACCAAAAGGAGATGTTTGCAATTTCTAATGTACTAGCTGCTGCAGGTATGATGCCATACATTGCACTTTGTTATGTCTCCAGAGAAGACATAATAAATGTCCTTCTGAAGACCTGGGTGGAAGCAGATAGGTGAAAAGTCACTGAGAGAAAAAACAAAACAAAACTCTTGACATTTGTTGCCATAAAAATAACCCCCAAAACTCTTGATTGACGACTGTTGCCATGCATATTTCTAAGCCTAACCCAATGTCCCTACCCATCTCCAGCACTGAGCGGGAGAGAGCAGTGTTGAAGGGTTAGTTTGTGGATCTAGTCCAAATGCAGTAACATGCAAAATCCAGCCAAGTCAAAGATGAAGGGAAATGTCAATCCCCAGCAGGCTTTTTACCAGGTTACTTGAGTAACTGGTATTATTAACCTTTGTTACTTGACAGTGACTCACCTGTCTACTTCTTACCCAGAAATCCTCTCAGCAATCTTTCCTGACCTTATTCTTAACCTCTTGATGGCTGTTCTTAAGAATATACACATACATGTGAATGTAGTCAAGGGGACATCCTTCCCCTCAGTATTTGTATGATTTGCTTATTGTCACTGTACTGAATGAGCTCCTTCGTGCATCAGGAAAAAAAATAAACGTGATTTTGTGTTTGCATTAGTGTTTGTTGTATTTTCTGTGTTTGTTGCAAGTTCTATCTGTATGATGTAAGGAGGATGAATCTGATAATACATTTTTCCTTTTCTTATGATGGATTTAAAAACAGACTGGAATGTTTAGCTGTGGGTCAACAATATTTCCATCATTATCACTATACATGGCTTTTTAAACCAAGCCACTTGGCTGGTTCTTCTAGACTGGCAGCTTGTTTGGGTTGATGGGAGGATTAGTAAAATCTTATTCCAGCTGTGTCTGTGAAGAAGTACAAGAGATGAACAGATCATGAAGGTTGTAGCCTAATGAAGAGTTTAATCCACTAATGGATCCAAAATTCATCCGGAGTGTTGGGAGGTGGTGGAACTATAGCAGATGAGGCATGCTGGGAGGAAGTAGATCACTACAGGCATGCTATTTCTGCTACTGCTCCACCCAGCTTCCTGTCTGCCATGACGGAAGTCGTTCTACCATGCCCTCCTTGCCCTGGTGGACGGAAACCTCTGGTATCGTGAGCAAAGTGAACCTGTCCTCTATCAAACTGCTCATATCAACGAACGCTGCTAACATTCTCCTCCCTTTAGGGTCAGATCGCTACACTGGTTTTAGCACAGTTGATTTTTCGTATTTAAAATGTATTTGCTTTTGATTTTTGTGTATGTGCAAGTGCCTGCTATGTGTCCCATAGGTGTGCAGGTGCTTGTGAAGGCCAGGAGAAAATGTAATCGCTCCTGGAACTGGAGTTACAGGAGGTTATGAAGCTCCTGGTGTAGGTGCTGAGAACTGAGCTTGCAACCTACTCAAGAACAGAAAGTGTTTTTCAACTGTTGAGCCATCTCTACAGCTCTGTTTGTCATGTTTTGAAAGCTAAAACCCAGAATAAGAAAGACACCTCCCATCGATAACAGTTCATTGGGCTGTAGGAAAGGAAGATCTAAGGGGAAGTTATGAGTAGCTACATTTGAAAAACCAGGGAGCTCTCAATATTTCATCTTTGAGATGTAATGACACATTTCTAAGCCTTAGAAAATGAAAAATAAAATAAATGTAAAACTGTAGAAGAAAAAATAGTAAAAATCAGAGTCAAAGCTAAAGAACTAGCAACATATAGAGCTGTAGATGCAAAATCTGTATTTTAACAAGATCTCAAATGGTGCAGATTAATGTTCATGTGACTATTCTGGGTAGTTTCTATTAACATTAAATTTTGCAAGATCATTTTATGACATTTTTTAGTTACATTGACACCATAAGTATGTCATAAGGAACAGTCTTGAGTTTATACAATTAATATGTACCATAACTATATTCTTCTTATCAACATTTTAAGGAATGTTAAGTCAAAACCTCAGGGTCATAGATAAATATAACCTTTGTGAACCTATCTTTTATCATTCATAAGAAATATAATTATAAAAAGTATCCAGAAATCTCTTAATCACATTCTCAATGGATGCATATTAATGTATATATACTAAGTACATCCATTAACATTTTTATTTAAGCTCAAACTATAGGTTTGGGTAAATTGCTAGATCTGGCAGTTTGGTTAAATGGTCATTTGGCACATTCCTCTTCAGTATATGGCATTGGGTATTGGTTTTAGTTTTGTCCTCTTCCAATAGTTACTCTTGTGGTTAAGACATGAACCACTCCCTGAAGGGCTCAGAGAGGTTGTTCCCTGCCTAGTGACAAATTGAAATTCATAGGCTCACAAGTTTGTTAACTTCAGTAATGAATTAACTCATTTATGGTTTGATAGCTGAATGAGTTATTAATAGGTGATGTTGGAAGAAATAGGTAGTGAGGGTATAATTTTAAATAAGGCACATGAGTCAAGTGAACTTTAATATTATGTCCCCAGATTCTCTTAGTCACCACTGCCTGGCCATCAAAAGTGAATAGTTTTTTCCAACATACCTTTCTGTCACAATATACTATCTCACCACATTAACAGAAGCAAAGCAAAAGAAAGTAAAATCTTTGAAATTATAAGCCATTTAAATAACTCCTCCATATTTATCTCCAGCATTTTGACACAGGAATGGAAGGCTAACATGACTATATTTTAAAATATTTTAAACTTCTTTTCATATAAGTACAAGTGAGTGTCTGCATGACTGCATGTCACATGTGTACAGGTGCCCTTGAAGGCCAGAAGAGAGTGTTGGATCCCCTAGAACTGGCATTGCAGGTGGCTGTGAGTCACCTGATGTGGGTATTATGAACCAAACTTGTGCTTTCTGGAAGAGCAGAACCCACAACTACAGTTTTTCTCATAGTATTTTTAAAATCACATGAGTTGGCTTATAATATCCAGGTAGAGTTAGAAAAAGACATAGGTTTGTATACTAGATCCATTTTGTATGTTTTTATTAATTAAATTTATTCATTTATTTTAAAAAAGAACTGGCAACAAAAAATTAAAGAGGATCAATTAAAGAGTTGATTCCTTGAAAAAGAAATAAAGGACAAACCCTTAGCCAAGTCAACTTAAAGAAAAAGACCTAACTTAATAAAATTAAGTTGAAATTGAGGTATTACAGCAGATGCTATCAAAAACAAGAGGATCTTTAGAGATTATTTTGAAATTTTGCATTCTCACAAACTGGAAAAATCTAGAAAAAAATAGAAAAATTCTGAATCGATATGTTTACCACTTGAGCCAAGAATATATACACAATCTAAACAAACAGTTGCTAAAAATGAGATTGAACAAGAAGTCTCCCATCAGAGGAAACCCCAGGACCAGACACACACTTTCAGTTGCAGAACTATCAATACTGTTCTTTAAACTATTTTATAAGCCGGGTGGGTGGTGGTGCATGCCTTTAATCCCAGCACTTGGGAGGAGAGGCAGGCAGATCTCAGTGAGTTCAAGGCCAGCCCAGACTACAAGAGCTAGTTTCAGTACAGGCTCCAAAGCTACACAGAAACCCTGCCTCAAGGAAAAAAATAAATAAATAAAGAAAGAAAGAAAGAAAGAAAGAAAGAGAAAGAAAGAAAGAAGAAAGAAAGAAAGAAAGAAAGAAAAGATATTCTATAAAATATAAGTGGAAGAAATAAATACTCATTTTATTAAGGAAGATGCAGTAATACAAAGGCCAATTAACAACAATATCAAAAATAAACATGCAAAAATTATTAATAAAATGCTGCAAATAACACATTACAACCATGACTAAGTTGGTCTCATTCTAGGGAAGCAAGAATAATTCACCACCCATTAATCAATAAACATGTTAGAGCATGTAGATAGAATCAAGAACCAAAATTATATGATCATCTCAATAGATATAGAAAAAGCTTTAGATGAATTTCAACACTGCTTCATGTTAATGATGCTGAAGAAATTGGGAATAGAAAAATCATAATAAAGGCCACATTCATTAAACTTATAACCAACATCTTACTGAAGGGCAAACTGGAACACATTGCCTCTAAAATCAAGAACAAGATGGGATTTCTAATCTTATACCTCTTATTTAATAGATAACTGGAAATCTCAGCTAAAGCAATAAAGCAAGAGAAAGAAATAAAAGATACACAAATGGGAAAAAGGGAAGTTTATTTGTCCCTATTTGTAAATGATATGATCTTATAATACCTTAAAGAGTCTACCAGAAGACTTAGGTTTGACAAATGTTTCCAGCAAAGTAGCAGTATACAAAATTAACATGCAAAATCATTAGTTAAAAAAAAATACATCAATAACAAAGTCACCAACTAGGAAATCAGGAAAACAGTCCAACTCACAATAGCCAACAAAGGAACAACCCACTAGGAGTAAACCTAATAAAGCATGTTAGAAACTTCTGAAACAAAAACTTGAAAACACCAAAGAAAGTAAGTTCCTAAAGATGGAAGGATTTCCTATGTTCACAGAGTATAACAATATTTTTTAAAATTCTAAAAATGAAGGACTGGGGAGATCACTCAGCAGTCAACAGCACCTGAGGTTCTTGCAGAAGACTTGGGTTGGTCCCCAGCATCCACATAGTAGCTCACAACCATCCGTAACTCCAGTTCCAGGGGATCTGGTGCCTTCTTTTGACCTTTGCAGCGCCCCCACACAACACATACACACAAACACACACACACAGAGTCATGAATATAAATAAAAATAAATATTTTTACATGATTCTACAAATGGCTGTCACCAAAGAAGCCTGCAGATTCAATACACTTCCCATCAAAATTTTAATAATGTGCTTTACAGATCTTAGATTCATATAGAAACATAAAATACCCCAATTTTGAGCAGAAAAAGCAATGTGACAGGTGTCAAAATACCCACTTTAAAGCTATGCTGCAGAACCACACTTAGAAGAACAGCATAGTATTGGCTCAAAAGATATTGTCTCAGTCAGTGTTCTATTGCTGTGAAGAGATATCATGACCAGGGCAACTCTTAGATCACATTTAATTGGGGCTGGCATACAGTTCCAGAGGTTTAGTTTATTATCATCATGGTGGGAAGCATGACAGTACACAGGCAGATATAGTGCTGGTGAATTAGCTGAGAGTTCTCTACATCAGAATCTGGAGGCCTTAGGAAGAGAGTGCCACTGGACCTACCTGGCTTGAACTTTTTTGAAAGCTCAAATCTCATCCCCAGTGGCATGCTTTCTCCAACAAATAATAACTATTTCCTTCTCAGGTAGTGCAACTCCCTGATGATTAAGAATTCAAATATATGAGTCTATAGGGCCCATTCCTAATCAAATCACCACAGATATATAGACCAAAGAGATAGAAGAAAGGGTTTAGAAATAAAGCCACACAGCTATACCCATCCAAATTTTGACAAAGATGGCAAAAATATGCATTAGAAAAAAGATAATCACTGGGCTGGATAGACAGCTCAGTGGTTAAGAGCACTGGCTGCTTTTGCAAAGTTCAGTTTACAGCACCCACATTGGGCAGTCCACAACCTCCTGTAACCTCAGCTCCAGGGGATATGACAGTCTTCGGGCTTCTGAAGACATACACATACATGTGTGTTCTCACAATAAGTAAATTAAGTCTTCAAAATGAAGGAAGGAAGAATACAGACTCTATATGAGGCAGTGCCAGAAAAACTGGGTATCCATGTGGGAAAGAACAAAGCTAGATTCCTACCTTTTACAGTCTGTGAAAATCAACTCAGTGGCTCAAAGACCCTAATGTTAGAGCCCAAATTATGAAGCTACTAGAGGAAAATGTAAGGTAAACAAGTCAATACATAGGCATGGGCACCAGCTTTCTGAATAGGACTGCAGCTCAGGGAATGATAGCAAGGACTGACGAGTGGGATTATATGGAACTTAAAATCTTATGCACCGCAAAGGAAACAACAGCCTTCAATGGGAGGATGCCTTAGCTAGCTATTCATTAATAGAGGAGTAAAGTCTCAGGGTATACAGACATCCAGAAAACCCAACACCAACAGAGAGAAGTAACCCAAGCTAGAAGTGGGCAAATACGCTGAGCACACACTTTTCAAATGAGGAAATACAAATGGTCAATGAAGACAAGGCTCAAAATGTGCAGCACCTTCAGCCATTAGGGAAATGCAAATTGAAACTGCATTGACAGTGCATGTGCCCCTCCCCAGTCAGAATGACTGTCACCGGGAAAATAACACATGCTGGAGAAGGAAAAGGAACACTAATAGGTGGTTGGATGAATGATAAACTAATACAGCCATTTATGGGAGTCAGTGTGGAGGTACCTGGAAATTTAGAAATGTAACTACCGCATGATCCAGCTATCCCACTCCTGGGTGTGTGCCCAAAGCTCTTCAAGTCAGCTTATAACAGAGGGTCCTGCATAGCCGCTTTATTTCAGCATTGCTCCCAATAGCCAAGGTAAAGATGTGAAGTCCCTGTGTGTATACATATACTTTGGTCATAAAAAAAGAACAAAGTCATTCTGGTGTGGCCGTGTGCACCTTTAATCCTAACGCTTGGGACGCAGAGGTAGGTGGGTCTCTGGGAGTTTGCACAAAGAGTTCTAGATCAGCTAGGGACACATAGTGAGACCCTGTCTTAAAACATCAAAAGAACAAAAGCAGAGATGAAAATCATGTTGCTTGTAGGTAAATATATGGGATTCAAGATCATCATAGCAGGGAAAGCTAGCTGGACTCAGGAAGGCAACGGTTTCAAGTGTTCCCTCGTACGGTGAATCAAGACAAAATACCCAAACGGCACAAAAGAAGGGAGACTACCGGGATAAATAAGGGATCAAGAGGAGGGGAAAGGAAGGAAGAGGACAATTTGGAGCGGCGAGGATGTTTACAGTACATTGTATGCATGTAAGAAAATGCCAGGCAAAGCTTTCGTTTGTACAAGATGAAAGAATCAGTTCACACATATAAACGGGTGTGAAACTTTAAAACACGATTTATGAAATAGTACACTGTCTGTGATGTCCTAGGCTATTTTCAACACTATTCTGTTTTGTTTCCCAAATTGTAGTCTATGTTTGTATTTCACTGTAGTGTTTTAGAATTCGGATTTCTTGAGTGCCTGATGAAGGGACAGACACATGCCCTCTGTATCAGCACTGTGCCAGTATCTGAGTTTAAGCTTGGCCTCACCATTACAGGAAGACAGGGTGGAGGAAGGCAAATCAAATTGCTGTGAGTCTCCATGGCTCCAGTGTCTTGTTTTTTGGCTTTTGTTTAAGGATACAACAGTGTCTATGTCTAGGTCATGAGATTAAGTAATGAGGTGCGTAGATGACAGGTAAGACAGCACCCAGCTACCTGGGTGCTCACAGTTCAGTAGATAGGACCAGAAAAGTGGAATACATTGCTAAAGATTAATGAAACCATTGAAGTCTTTATGAGTTTATTTTTGAATAGGAATCAAGAAATGTTGAGGTAAGGATCTTCTGTATATAAAGCTTCCCACATATGATTTCTCAATAGTATTGCATGTTCATGTTCCTAACTTAAAACATGAAGCCTAAAGTCAGCCATAGATTTGATCTATAAATTTACCCCAATCCCCATGCCCTCAGTAAAGGTCTGTGAGGCTTCTCCTTCTTCCCCAGAACAGCTGAGGATTGAGGAACTGCCCAAGTTTCCGAGATGTGGTAGCCCAGGGATTCAATCCCTTGGGTAGAAAGCCCGAGGACCTTCAGCTGAGGAACTAGTCAAACAAATGCATTAAGACTCTACCCACCCTGGGCAGTTTTCTGTTCTCTGCCAAACCTTTGGCTGTACTGTCTCAGACCACCCACCATAAAAAAGTCCCTTCATCTGGTTTTGTCTTGCCTGACTCATGCATGCACCAGAAGCTACAGCCCACCCTGGACTGGGTACCGTATTGGCTAGTTTTATGTCAACTTGACACAAGATAGAGTCATTTTTGAAGAGGGAGGCTCCATGGAGAAAGTGTCCCCACCAGAGTGGCCTGTGGGCAAACCTGTGCAGCAATTTTTGATTGATGATGGATGTGGGCAGACCGAGCTCACTGTGGGTGGTATCACCCCTGGGCAGGTGGTTCTGGGTTGTATAAGAGGCAGGTTGAACAACTCATGTGGAACAAAGCCAGTAGGTAACATTACTTCATGGTCCTCTGCTCCAGTTCCTGCCTCCAGGCAAGCGCCTCAAGTTCCTGCCCTGACGTCTCCAGGAGATGCGCTACCAGCTGTACGATGAAATAAACCTTTTCCTCCGGGACTGCTTTTGTCCTGGTGTTTGATCACAGCGACAGAGACCCTTCCACAGTTTTCTGGGGGAGTGTGGAGGGTGGAGACGGTTTCATGTAGCCCAGGCTGACCTGTGTAGCTGACACTCACTGTGTACCTGAGAATGATCTGATCCCCTTGCCCTCACCTCCCGAGTACTGATATTTCATGAATGTACAGCCACACCTAACTCTGGCTTTTTTTTTTTTGTTTAGAGAGCAATTGAGACAAAATATCCAAAAGAGAAACTTCATGCACATGAATTAGCAATAATAATAATGCCCAACTTGAGGGCAGTGTGTTCTGTAATAGCAGTTAACAGACACATGCAAATTATTTTATGGTACTTAAATAAAGATTTGAAAAATGTGGGATTTACACATAAAAGAAATACAGGACTGTGATAAGGCATTTCAAGGGTCGATAAAGAAATTTCTCAGTGGAACAGAACAGTAAGCTTTTGTTACCAACAAGAGCAGGTTTGTTTTGTTTAAATATTTTAAAGAATGGGAGTAGTGAGTGGGGAGAGGGGGTGGGAGCCCAGGGAATATGGGGACAAGTAACACCAAAGACCTTTTGAAAAGCCGTATGGAAACTTTCTACTGCAGATGCTTTCTAACGTGTGTGTTTGTGTGTATATATATATATATCATTCTAAATATATTTAATCCTAAAGTACACATATATATATACATATACATATATGTGTACACACATATACACACACACACACATATATATATATATGGACTCACCATATACTGGTAGCAAGAATACCACAACTAGACATATTATATCACCAAGTAAAACACACAGTGCAAGGAATGGGTTTCATCTTTTTAGTCATTAGCCAAAGAGTCCCAAAGATGCCCCCAAGCATCACAAACTGTTGCCAAAGCTTTCGGTTACTCTCTGTAACCTAAAGGTAAAGGTTCCATTTCTGAGGTTACAATTTACTTATGTCATTAAACATGGAGAAACCAAGTTGGTGCCCAACCAGAAGCTTCATGCCTACTGACTAGTGTCCACGGTATTCTGCATGCCACTGGAGGAGGAAAGTAGTCATCCATATAGTCATCAAGTAGATACAACCCTAGGGCCTACAACAGGAAGCTGCCTACAAGATACCCCGGTGTTATTGTGACGTAAATTATGGGAGTAACCAACCACTCTTTGATTTGATTTAGGGTCCACTCCATGAGATGGGACCCAGACCAGACACTGTTAATGTGGCAAGGACCTGAGACTAAATAGGCCATTCCCCCGCTAGGGGAATACCATTGTCATTCAGCTATAAGAACATAGCAATAAAATGGCTCCTAATGATCTATGGCTGTACCCATAGATCAGAGCATTACCCAAGAAGCTGCTTCTTGCAGCAGATGGTAATTTAAAAAGGAACCCACAAATGGACAATGTACAGAAAGTGAAAAACTTCGGGTTACTCAGTCCTTAATGGGATGCCATTATCAAACCCCTCCCCGCAATGCTCAGGGAAGAGGGGGTAGAAAGAAGGTAAAAGCCAATTAAATTGCGTCACCCAGACACAACAGGACTGATACACAAATGAACTGGCAGAGACAGCAACAGCACACACAAGACCTGCACATGTTAAAACCAGACAAAAATCTTAGCACAGAGAAGGGAAGTAGACATGGGGTTCCACCGCAGCTGAACAGCGGTTTGCGATTGATACCCGCTGGGAAAGGGAAATCAGTTTTCTCCAGTGGACTGTCAGTGGGTCTATCAAATACACACAGGGCATGCCCTAAGCCCAAGAAGAGCTGGCTAGCAACAAATGAACTCTACTTTTTGTCATTTGCTTTTTGTTTGTTTGTTTGTTTTAGTATTTTTAACCCCCCCCCTTTTTTCTTTTGAGAGAAAGAACACGAAGTTGGATGGGTAGGGAGTTGGGGAGGATCAGGGAGTTTGGTAAAGAATGGGAAAGAATGTGATCAAAATCTACTTTATGAAAAAATCTTAATTAAAATGGGTAAAGGGTAAGGATTCTCTGTTTTTTAAATGAATAAGACGGCATTTTAAAAAGCAATGCACTTTTTTTTTTCCCACTGAGTCAGGCATCACTTTAATCTTCAACCATGTCCATAATGTGCAGCATTTTGGGAGCGGCAAGGATCACATGTCAGCTACTCAAGAAAAGTGCAGGGATTTCTAAGTCCAGAAACTGTGATTTGTGTGCAGCAAAGGTCATTCTGCCATCACTGGGCAGAAAGCTTCTTAGCAAACTTCTCACCCCAGCAGGTGACAAGAACAGGTCATGAAGATGAAGCTCCCATAAACACCCAGGGCTCTCTCCTGACCCTGGGATCTGAGACTGGAGAGCTGGCGGTGATGACAGCTGATTCTCACCAAGCTCCCGGGGCAACAGAGACTCCAGTTACTTTGACATTCTGTTGGCTAGTTTACTATCTGATGTTGGCACAAGCAACTTCTGTATTGCTTCTGATGAGTGCAAACGCAAGAGCCAAGACCAACACCTTTAGTTTCCTTGTACTCACCCACTATGGAATTGTCTAGAGACTGGCATGATCTTTTAAAGAACCATTTTTTAAAAATAAACTAATGAAAACTACACTACAAAATAGCCATCTCTCAGGACCTTGCTATTTCCCATGTCATTGCTGTCCACCAGGGTCTCTGACCACCATACTTGTCCACCCAAACTTTCAGGATCCCAGAGAGGCATCGATTGATGGAGTCTCCGGCTTCTGTCCATATAGTAAATGTCCTAGCAACTAACTAGCCAATCATGATAGAGGCTTGGCAGAGGGGAGAGATACAAAGATCATAATACTTCATTGATAGAAATAAGCGAGGGCAAGTTCAGTCAGTGAAATGGCCAGCTCTCTCTGTAGAAGCAATCACCCTTTTGAAGATGTCTCCATGGACTGAAGGCTAGTTGCAAGTAAACCTGAGGAGCCTTGAACTAAATGCACTGGAAGACACAGCAAAAGTCTGTGCTACTCAGTCACAACTGGAGAACTCTTCCTCAACCAGGACAATGAGAAAGATAAGAGGACATTTGGCCCTAAAGACAATCTGTGAAATATTTAGACACTTAGACACGGTAAGTGTAGTATTAAAATCCAAGACTGTGTGGCTCTGGAGGCCCTTCAGTGCTATGGTCTACCCAGACTAAATACCAAGTAAAGGAGCTTCACGTGCAGGGAGATCCTGGGGTCTCTGTAGGACGAAGTGTCCTTTATTCTGAAGGACCCTCGAACTCAGGACACTGAGGACACTGAGCCTCACCTCAGGACATGTCTACTAGGATTCACCACAGCAATGTGCCTCACGATCACGCCTTGACATGTGCATGCCCATGGAAGAGCAATTCCATGGCATGGCTTTGTTCTTTCTACTGCGCCAATCTTGAAGAGAAGCGGAGCAGCACTCATATCTGGCTGGTCTCCTGCTGTAGCTGTCGGTGTTTCCATGTACGAAATGCGCTATGCAAATCAAAGCACTTTCTACTTGTATAATGATTAAAAGAAAAGTTAGATGACGCCGTGACAGAATTTGGTGTCCTGCTTGCTGCTGGCTTGGCTTGGAGGCCAGACTCCTTTAGGGCTGGAAGTGGATGCTTCCCAGCCCCTGACTTCATTATGGTTGACTGTAGTCTATGGATGCTGACAGCTGGGAGCTGAGCAGCAGTGTTCTCTGAAGCCAAGGAGAGCCTCCTAATGATCACAAAAGTGTCTTCCCAGCCGGCAGCTCCTGCAGCTGCTGTACAGAACTCGTGTGGTGGAACAGATCTGCTTCAAACACTCTCAGTTCCCTTGAGTCTCTGGGAGATTCTGGCATAGGATGTTCTCATTGTTATTATAGCAAAGAGCCAACACATTTAAGGAGGAAAATATTAATTAAAATGTCTTCTGATGCTGAACAGGAGAGTACATGCCTGCAGTCCCAGAGCTTTGGAGGCAAGGGTGGGAAGGTCACAAGATCCTAGTCAGTCTTAAGAGAAACCTGTCTTGACAAAGCAAAGCAAAAGATTTTGCAACAAGGTATAACACAGTAGTAAAATGGTTGCCTATTGTGCACAAGGTTCAAGGCTCAGTTCCAGAGACACATGAGTATGAGTGTGGACACACACACACACACACACACAGATTCTCATGCACACACAGACACACTGAGAGAGACACACATACATAGACATACACACATACACACATTCACAAATACATAAATTTTACTGCTCAGGGTGTAAGTGCAGTGTAATTAGTTTGTTAAATTACACACCAAGTTGTGACGCCCCCAACAAGATGAAAAAAAGCCAAGAGAATAATCATACAAAAGTTTTATGTTAATTTAAAAATGTCCATAAATATTATATTCATATATGTAAAAATCCAAGTGATTTTTAGAAATTGTAGATAGCCAGGCATGGTGACTCCCAAGTGCACTCCCAGAACTCGGAAGGCTGAGGTAGAAGGAGAGTCACCAAAAGTTTGAGGCCATCCTGGGCTACATAGTGAATTCTAGGTTAGCCTAAGCTACAGAATATGATCCAGTCCCAAAGGAAAAAAAAAACACAAATATCATGAACAGACCTAGGCAACCTCTGGTCACTTGGAAAGAAGAGTACAGCTTCTGTCATAGAGGAATTTTCTCAATTCATAAATTCTGTAAGTATCAGAAAATGTTCAATTATTCTTTAAAATAAATCAAAGGATAGAAGCAGTGAATTCACAGAAAAATACAGCTGAATCATCATAAAAATGGTGTTCATCTTTGCTAATATTAAGTGTAGGCAGAAGTTTCTGTTCTACAAGCTGCTCCCGAGTAACCACACAGAGGCTTAATATTAATTATAAATGTTTAGCTAATAGCTCACTCCTGTTACTAGCTAACTCTTATATTTAAGTTAACCCATATTTCTTATCTGTGCTTTGCCATGTAGCTTGGTACCTTTTCTCAGTATGGCATGACCATACTTCTCTCTGTATCTGCTCATGACTCCTCTGACTCCACCCTTCTTCATCCCAGCATTCTCTGTTAAGGCTCTCCCCTCTAACCTTATCCTGTCCAGATTTTGGCCAGCCAGCATTTTTATTAAACATATCACAGAAACATATGCATAGTGTAAAGGAATATTCCACAAATAAGAGCCACTGAAATTAATTTATAGTTCTTCAAACCCATAAAATAATAACCTCACATGTGACCTTGCAATATACCACAGCAATCAAGCATTTGTCTGGTATATATTGAAGCTATGGTTTCAATCCCCAGTAACACACACACACACACACACACACACACACCATCTTACATTGGCATTAAACAGGTGCTCTGTTTTTACTACTGAGGCAGCAAGGGAATAATCTGAGAGGGCAAATTTAATGACAGTTTTCAGAAACTAAAGGTCCTCATATCCTCTCACGTTAAGAGTTCAATTCTGGGTAATTTATCATATATACAAGCACAAAAAATATTTTCCTAATTGCTGTAGCCTGCAAGCCCGCACACAGAGAGATAGCCCTGCGGAGCTGCTTGCAGTTGTCTGAAGCAGTTGACGCTGCAGGAACTGGGGATTCCATTTACACCGCACAGCCTTCTCTTCTGCATTTTGCAGGACCTAAATTTTGTGGTCATCTTATGTATTGCTTATTGCATCATATGCATATTTTCAAATGAAATGCAAAACCAGGACTGAAGTCATAGCAATAGCAAGCATGGTGCGTGCTGATTATACCGGCAAAGCATCAGTCCAGAGGTTTATTGTATCAACTCAATTAATCTTCACAAAAATCCAAGGAAAAGACACACCGACTTCTCAGACAAAAGAAGTTAAGCAACTGGGTTGGATCCTAGACCACATAAGGGGCATTAGCAGGGCATTAGTAGGGCAGTTAGCAAGATTTGGTCGAGATTTGTGGATTAGCTCGGAGACCTGCAAACTGTCCTTTAAAGAGACAGAGTAGATGCTTTGAGTTCTGTAGACGAAGTGAGAGAACCTCAGAGGGTCCCCAGCCTGCAACTTGGCTCTGTGACATCAGTACAAAGGCAGATGGCAATAATGGGCACGTGCAGGCTGAAAAAATTAATTCACACACATTGACATATGAATTTCATGTGTGAAATAGTTCTTCACTGTCTAAACTCATTCTTAGGTAGAAGGCTCTACAGAAGGAGCTGGCAATCAATGGGGTCACTCTCGGGTCACAGATTAACTTTTGGGTAAGAAAACAGCATTAACTCTCTGCTCCGGTCATTCTAGATAATTCCCTTATTTCCAGAAAATAAACATGCAAATAGAGTTCAAATATTCGTCTGTTACCAATTTTCCTGTGCCGAATGGTTGCTCAGCTTTTACTTGCATACATTCACAGATGGGAAATTCATTTAACCTAAATCATTTGCTATAGGATAACATAAATTATTAGAAGTCTTTACCGAATTGAAGGGAAGTATTCCATGTGAGCCAGAGGCTAGAGGGAAAAATATTATTTGAAAGTAGATGAAACCAGTGTTTGCTACAACGTTGTAAAAGACATTTTTCATCAGCAATCCGTGGAGGTGCAGATAATGTTTAACCAGCGTGCCACCTAGTGGCCACGGCATGAATAGACGCAGGTGAAATACAGTGCCGCCCAAGGGCCCAGGGGGCAGGAGAAGAGGTGGGAGTGTTCCTCTTGTCTTTTTAAATCTTTATAAATTGGGAGTCAAGCAATATTAATTCCATTTTATAGAAAACAGATGGCTAAGCCTGTCATTCAAAGACCACATCCAACCTAGCTGCACTCCCAATGTGTGTGTCTGCTTTGTAGTCAGCTAATGTGTTACACCTGGGGCTCACGTCGGCCAATAGCATTCAGCGGAAGTGACGTGCTGATTCTGGTCCTATGCCTCTGAGAAAGCCTGGGAACGTCTGCTTTTGGAAGGCGTAAGTCATGAAGAAGTCTAGGTGAAAAGGCCTATCATTGAAGAGGCTGTGTAGACAGAACATATGGGAAGGCACATAAAGATGAGTAGGTCCTGGTATTTCACAGAGAGTGAGCAAAAATATTGAGGGAAGAGAGACAGGGTAGAGAAGGGAGGAAGGCAGAAGAGGAGAGAGAGAGAGAGGGAAGGAAGGAGAGAGGGAAGGAGGGAGGGAGGGAGAGTGGGAGGGAAGCATGCCACTACATAGTCCTTCCTTCCATGTATCTCTGCAAGAGCCATAGTTGCAAAGAGTCTCCGGAGTAGGCCAATTGAGCCTCTATATAGTCAGTACTCCGGGTGACATAGCATTAGATCCAGCTGAACTCCATCGACCTACAGACTACTGGTCACAGGTACTCCGTTCTGAGACAGTTCTTTCCGGTCCCAAAGATAACTGAAATGAGAGCATCCATAAGTAGAGTGCGGTAGAAGTATCAGCGTCCTGCCCCTCAGCTTCCAATGCGCCCTTGCGTGGTGTGACCTGTGAAGATGTCATGAAGCCCTTGACAGAGCCTTTCTTTGACATCTAGTGTAATGCTCAGTTTTACCAGTAGAGGACCCCAGAGAGATGCCCCAAGAGAGAAGGCTCCCGGGTGGGCTTTCACTAGGCTCCTAAAGAGCAACTTCCTATGACAAAGATTTCTCCACAGTATGTGGATTCTTGGCCTCTTCAGTAAAGCAGGATCACATGGCTAAGGGTCTCAGGGCGAAGCCACCCATGCCTGGATTTTTGTCTCCCGCACCTTTCCTTAGTTCTAAGGGTCTGCCAATCCTATGAGCCTGCCTCCCAATCCTTGCTCTACTAGCAGCCCGGGGGCTACCCTGGCCCAGCCTATGCCCAGGGGAGGCCTCTCTAACGCCTGGTCCCAACAGTATCTTCAGGAGTGCCATACTCCTGCTGAATGGGCAGCCAGCCTCGTCTTACTCATGACTTGACGCTATGAACTCTGTGACCGCTACTGTTCTTAATGGGACCACACACTAGAAAAATGCATTCTTTTTGCCTGGTGACTAGGGACCAGGTCTGACCCAGGCAGCCAAGCGAAATTCTCTTTCCAGAGAATCCAAAGTACCCCTTCCTCAGCAGGATCTTTATACTTCTCTCAAGATTGTCTGGACGGTTATAAGTTTTACTTTCTCCGTTTCCTTGCTGTTTGAATGACTAGCTGCCTGCACTGAGTGGCTATGATGTGGGCTTAGACTGGTCCAAAATTAGAGGGCGTCTCTGCAGTTTAACACTGACACACATTTTTTTAAAAAAGATTTCTTTTTAATTATATCCATGTCTTCAGTAGGCACTCGTGAGTGCAGGTGCCCATGGAGACCAGAAGAGGGCATCAGATCTCTTGGGACTGGAGTTAGAGTTACTCATAAGGTGCCTGATAGCGGTACAAAAATGCTTTTAACCACTGAGCCATCTTTGCCGGCCCACATTTTTGCTCTTTATGATTCTATATAAACTCTTCCTTATCAACACTATGCAAATCATTAATATCCTATTAGTATTAATAAAGCAGATGTATACGTAATCATCCATACACATTCACTGTCTCATAATGCCACTGAGATCATG
Organism: Bramus lutescens; assembly: GCA_001685075.1. NCBI lineage: Eukaryota > Metazoa > Chordata > Mammalia > Rodentia > Cricetidae > Bramus > Bramus lutescens. The sequence goes on along the minus strand of LOEQ01004318.1, from coordinate 88,601 downwards.
TTCTTCGGGAGACCAATAACAGGGTGGAGAGAAACATCTTTTGCCAAACCTAAGCAGACTGCACCTGAAAGCTCGCTGTTCACTTTTCTAGGTCAAGTGTGACTTATCATCATCTTTTGAGTCAAATCATTCATCTAGTAATGACTGCAGCAAATGTCCTCCTACCTAAGATGTGACTGGCACATCCACGGAACTAAATAACACCAGCAACGAGTCAGAACTGGAAGAAAGCATTTTATAGGCAGAATGCAAATGAGAGCATAGCTAAACATTGTGTTCAGCTGGGCTAGAACCCAGTGCTAATCTCAGAAACTAAACGAAGCGTGTGAAACTGATTTGTCTCTGCAAACGTTAGTGTGTATGGACAGAGCTGACCATACTGCAGACTCATCACCAGGGCCATTCAATCCAATTAGATGCATTTCAGAGGTATCTTGCTGTGACAATAATTGAAAAACAATGCCGATTGCTTTGTTTTCCTTACATGACTGTATCACTAGGTCAATAAAAATGTTTTCACGTTTCTAATTCATGGAGTTCTTTTTCTGCCCACCAAGAGAAAAGTTTGACAAATATACTATTACCCTGATGGGAAATGCCATGACAATTCAAGTGTTAATAGTCCTTGGAAAGCATTTGTCTCCAGGGAATAAAAACTGGTCCTGCCTGTGTTTTAAGATTTGGAAAAACAGATCTGGGTTTGCTAAAAACATGTAGAAGTATGCAATTTTTGACACAGGGTGAGGGGGAGAGTGTTAACCTAATCAGGGGTATTCTTGCAAACAACTCAGACTAATTTAAGGATAGTTGCTTTAAAAATCAAGGTAGTGAACAACCCGATGATCAGATAACAGCATGGTCCCGTGTGGTCTGACTGTGGGCAACCACAGTCGAAACAGGCTGAGAACAGCAAGTGCTGGGCCACATCTCTGGTAAACACAGTTAGTGCTGAGCACCAGGGCCCTCTGGATGCTGCAGCTCCATGGAGCCTGTACTTGCTTCTCATCCGATTGTCCAACGTGGATCATAGGCCATGTTATAGTTCAGATATGATTCATTTCAGGAATGGAAATCTAACTCCCACCCACTGTGAGGCATTAGGAAGGCGGGAACTTAACCCCACCTTCAGTGTTTCAAGGTGAGACATTTAGGAGGAGGTTAGAATAGAGAATGGATTATGGTGCCTCTAGGACTGAATACTGGTGGCTTTGTCAGAAGAAGAAAACCCAGGACACACATGCATGCACCCATGAACCATGAACACTCAACATGCTCTGGTATATGATCCTCAGGGCCATCTTGGGACTCTGCTGGTAAGAGGACCATGGGTCTTACACCTACCGATCTGAAAACTGAAGAAACTCCTTTCCTTTAGGAAGCCTCCCAGCCTCAGATGTTTCATTACGACGGTGCTAAATGAAATCCCACATGATTTCATTTCTGTCATGGAAGTGAAGAATGAGGGTTTTATCTGGAGTTTTCTTAGTGAGAGGTGGGTAACACATCCCACCAAACACCATGTAGATTGGAGAATTCCTAGAAGTGAGACAGATGGACTGTGTATGGGGCCCGAGTTAAAATAAAAACTTTATAATTCCATCCCTGCNGGTTCTAGTTTCTGCCTCCTGAGTCCCAGACAACAAAATTGTTCCTGAAAAAAAAAAAATCCTGTCTCAGTTTATCTTCCCGTTCCTAGCTTGTCTAGTGTTTCATTTGCGTTTTCATGATCCATCACTAATCCTACTCTCTAACCCGCTCCTGCCATTCCCCTCTCTCTTCCAGTTAAACTTTTCTCCGCAGGTCAAGTGAAGGCCACATCACATTGGAGTCTGAAAAGGCAGAGCGAGGATGGGAAGAGAAGAGGTGGAAAGCGTTCTTGTTGTCATTATCAAGGGAACCTTTTGCCAGAAGTCTGAATGCGTGAGTAACGTAAACAGCCAGAGATGAGAACTGTGAATGAGCCTCCATGCCATTGACTTCATGGCAGGCTGAGACCGGCAGGGAGAAGCCCGTCAGCACCAGACACAATACTTTCCACCTGCTGCCTCAATAGGCCCGGAAGAAGCACACGTGTGGCCACTCAGAGCCTGCCTGCATTGCCTCCGCTACAGAACTGCACCTGACATCTGCTGGTCATACAGAAAACACTTTAAAAACTCAATAGAGGGGCTGAGAGTGTAGCTCTGTGACAGGGCGCTTGCCTGACAGATGTGACGCATAGTACCCTCACTATCACACACACGCAAGCACACACACGCGCGCGCGCGCACACACACACACACACACAATCCAACATAACAAGGCCCTTGGTACTTTCTGAGGTAGACGCTCCTCTTTTTGTGGGCTATTGCCTAGAAATATGAGCTACCCCTCCAATTCTCATCTCTTCTGAGGGTCCCCCTGATCTCTTCCCCTTTCTTGGGATGGTCCTGTGCTCTGTGCTGTCCTTGGAAGACATCCTGCCATGAAGCACTTTTTTTTCTTAGTTACCCTTGTCTCAGCAAGTTCTCTGTGAAATATTATCATCTCATCATTCTCTTGGCTGACTTGGAAGTTCTCACTCACTCCAGTATCTAATCTTGTCTTCTCCATGACTCAGGAATTATCTGAGACCCAGAGTAAATTTTTAGCTATATCGAAGATTATTAGGCTCCTGAGAACTCGCTTATAACCAGAAATATCTAGTGCGATGTGACAACCTGTCTTAGTTTCTGAAGCCTGAGGGTGTTTGGGGACATGGGATTTTAGTACTAAGAATTGATCACCCTAGAAATAGCAGCCTCTATGAGAAAAACACATTTTACATGCTTAACACCTGATTGTCATTTGTGAACCTTTGGAGAAAGCCTGTTGGAAAACACACAAATGCTTTCATTCATCACAGCCTTCTCAGAGCAGAGTCGACATGATAGCTCAATGTGCACTGCTGAGAGCTCCCTTCAAAAAAAAAACCTTCTTCTCCTCCAGACCTTCCAAAGTTCAAACCCAGGGTACCAAGGACAGCAAGAGAATATTCATGATCTAGCTAAAGGTTAAAGGAAGGGGTGGCTGTGACCCCAAAAAGGAACTAAGAAATCTGTGCACTAAATATACAGAACCTGTTCTCTGTTGCTATTGTTGTTGTTAGAGCAAAAACAAACAAAAAGACCAACCGGGTGGTGGTAACACATACCTTTAATACCAGCACTTGGGAGGCAAAGGAAGGAGAATCTCTGGAGCTTGAGGCAGGTGGGTCTCTGTGAGTTCAAGGCCAGCCTAGTCTGCAAGAGCTAGTCCTGGGACAGGCTCCAAAGCTACAAAAAAACAAACAAAACAAAATAAAACAAAACAAAAAACCCTGTCTTGAAAGAAACCAAATAAATAAATAAATAAGATTAAAAAAAAAAAAAGAGGTTGGCTCTCCCAAGAGCATCCTTCCTCAAGGTGACCCATTTATGTAACTGGAATGTTAATGCTGGCTTTTGGTCCTTAGCAGCCCTCCATCTGAGCCTCCCCTCTGGGCTTCTTGAGTCTTCATAGCACAGCGGCTGCCACAGAGTGCCGTGTGCTGTTGAACTGTGAACCAAACTACTTTCCTCCCATTCAGTTGTTTGCAGGTGTTTTGTCCCATTAATGACGAAAGTAACCTACACATTTCCATTTCTCTGGCCTTTAGCTGGCTCTTTGGGAGCCCCATCAATATCCTGCTGACTTCTTTGATCTTATTCCTGTTCTTTGGAGTTCACTGTATAGATAGATTCTTTTTACTTTCTGTCCGCAAAGCTGCTCAAATCTTCCTTCCCATGGTATTTTAATGTATATAGTGGTGTCTGAATAAACTCAACATTATTGGTAAAAGAAGATATTTTTGTGTGTAATTGTTAGAGCTGCTAAAATCCCATCTCATCCAGTTGCACACTGGGGACTAAGTTGGTGACTCTACTGTTTGTTCCTGACTCTTCTCTGCCCATGTGCTGTTAGGGTCTGTGTCTGGGTTTTCAATACTTAGTGTAGTGGTTTAAACGAGAATTGCCCCTTAGAGGCTTGTGTATTTGAACACTTGGTCTCCAGCACTATTTGGGGGAGGTTATGGAAGCCATAGGAGGTAAAGACTTGTGGAAGGAAGTATGTCCCTGAGGTTAAGCTTTGAGAGTTTATAGCCTTAATCCACTTCCTGCTGGCTTCCTCCACTTCCTGTGTGTGGTTGAGGTGTGACCTCTCAGCTTCTTGCACTGGCTACCTGGTACCATGCTTCCTCTTCTCTTACGAATTCTCTCTCTGGAACTGAAAGCAAAATAAACTCTTCCTTTTGCAAGTTTGCTCATGGCCTTTGATCATACCAAGGAAACAGTAAGTAATCTTGATGGCCATGGGCATGCTTAGCTAGATAACCAACAAAAGCCTTGATAAGTCAATAAAAGCAGTGTTCCTATGCCTTGGCTGTTCATTAGGCTTACCTAGAAGCTGTAAAAATGAATCTCCATACCCCCAGCTGTGCTTCAGGCCAATTATGTCAGATCTATGGGCACAGCACACCAGAAAAGAGGTTCTTCACGCTTCCTAGGTTGTTCCAATGAACAGCAAAGTTGGCAAAGTTTGCAATGAGATTTCAAACTTTCAAACCTTGGATGTCTTAGCACTCTTAAAAATTATTGCGGGTCCAGAGTCGCAGTTTGTGAAGATGGTATCTAGGATTTTAAGTGTTTTAACATATGTTGGAGACAGACCTTTAGTGATATATAATTTGCAAATATCGCTCACTTGGTGGACTGTCTTCCTATTTCCGATAGTATTCTCTGAAACACAAAAACTCTTCCGTCTATGCATGTATGTGTGCGTGTTCATGTGTGTGCTCATGTGTGAGGAGGCCAGAGGTTGGGTCAGGCACCTTCCTCACTTGCAGTCCACCTTATGCTTGGAGAAAGAATCCCTCATTGAACCCCAGCATCACTGATCAGGCTGGACTTACTGACCAGCAGCTCTCAGGGGTCCTCTTGTCTCTGCCTCTCCAGAGTTGGGATTACAGGCAGTCAAGGTTTTCTCATGGGTGTTAGAAATCAAACAAATATTCTCATGCTTATTAAGCAAGTATTTTATTGACTAAGCTTTCTCCTCAATCCCAAAGTCTTAATTTTGTGGAAATACAATCCTTTTTTTGTTCTTTCATTATTTCTACTTTTGCTATTATATTTAGGAAATTGTTTCTTACCTAATCCAAGGTCACTGGTGTTTATTTCTGTGTTTTCTTTTTGGAGAAAGACTCTTTTTTTTTTTTTTAGCACTTTCACTTTGCTGTGCAATCCATTTTTAGTAAAGCTTTGTTTAGGGCATAAGGTAGATGCTCGATTTCATTCTTCTGTATGTGTCTGCCATTTGCTTAAGAGACTTTCCTATTGAATCATTCAGCATCCCATTAAGAATCAATTGGCACTGGGCGGTGGTGGAGTGAGCCTTTAATCCCAGCACTCAGGCAGATCTCTGTGAGTTCAAGGCCAGCCTGGTCTAGTTCCAGGGCAGCTAGGACTATTACACAGAGAAACCCTGTCTCAAAAAAAAAAAAAAAGAAAAAATCAATTGGCTTTAAATGTCAGAGTCCATTCTATTCCATTAATCTTTCTGTCTGCCTTTTGTTAGGACCACACAATCCTGATTTCTGAATTACAGTAAATTTAGAAACCATGATGCCTGAGTTCTCTGAATTTACTCGTTTACAAAGATTGCTTTGTGTATTTTTGACTTCTTGAACTTCCACACAAATTTTAGGCTTTCTTACAAAAGGTCATGTGAAGGTATGATGGAGATTTCATGTAGTTCATAATTAAGTAGAAATCATTGCCATTTTAACACTGTGCCTTCTGATATGTGAACATGGCATACATTTTTAACCTCTTTCAGCAATTTCTGTACTCCCTCTACTGAGTTCATTTCTGTGTATTCTATCTACTTGGTGCTATGATAAATAGAACGATTCATTAAATCCAACTTTCATATTTTCCTTATTAATGTTTAGAAATGCAACTGCCTTTTGCACATTGATTTTTGTATTCTTGAACATGCTAAACTTGTTGCTTAGTTTTTAGGCATTTGCAATGAATCTGAAGTGAGCAACTTGAGAGGACATATTTCTTAAAAATTTTTATATGCAAAATCATGTCATCTGTGAAAGAAGTAATTTTATTTATATCGTTCCAATATGGATGCTTCTTTGTTTCTAATTCTTGCATAATTCCCTGATCAGAAAAACGTTAAAATATGAAGCCAAACAGAAGTGGTAAGTGTACTTATCTTATGATCCGAGGAGGAACCATCTAGGCTTTCATCACGGAGTATACATGGTTTGTAAGTTATATCAGGCTTTAAAAGCTCCCCTCTACTTCTAGTTGACCGAATATTTTTTATTATGCAACAGTATTGAATTTTCTCAGTGTTTCTTTTTTCTTCCTTTAAAAAGATTTGTTCTTTGGTTTTGATTTTTTTTTATTTTGAGAGATGGTTTTGTGTAACTAGGCTGGCATTAAACTTACTCTGTTGTTGAGATTACCCTTGAACTCTTGATCCTCTTGCCTCCACTACCTAAGGCCTGAGATTGCAGGTGTGTGTCATCTTCCCCTCCCCAGCTATCTTTCTGTATCTATTGAAATGATCATGTACTATTTTTTTTGCCAACTTTACCAACTTTCTGTATTATGTGATTGACTTACACATGTTCAACCAATCAGCATTCATGGAAAGAATCCCACTTAGTCAAAGTGTATAATAGTTTATATAGTTTTTGTTGAGAATTGTACATATATCACTGATTAACATTACTGAATACATACATTTACATATAAATGGGTGAGTTTTTAGAAGCAAAGGACTGCACTCATATTTCTATCCCGTGAAAAGCTAAAAGTTAAGCTGAAATGGAAACACCGTTTGGAATCCAAAGAAAGGGCTGAGGTTCTTACTTTTCTCTTTCCTACATGAGGAAACTTGCATAGTTGTATTATGTGATGGGCTCTGTTTCTTCATGTATGTAATGGAGCCCAGCCCAGGGGCAAGGCCAATGCTCTTGGGGTCACAATCCAGCCACGGCAAACTACAAGTCTCTAAGACATCACAAGAAGTTCAGATTTTAAGAGAATATTTTTACATGTTGTTTCACACCTCACTTAATGTCTCTGAGGTTATTTGGAGGCAAAAGATAAGTGAATTCGTTGAGCACATCATGACCACACAAAGCCTACTTTGTGAAGCACAGAAAAGTGAACAATCCTCTTTCAAGGAGTTAGGACTAAGCTTAAAAATGGATTTGAGCTGATTTCTGAGAGGTCAGTAGGAAGTTCTCAGTTATAGATAGCAGGACATCTATAATCTGTATATAATTTTGTGTACACACACATATGTATATAAAACATGCATGATTTCTTTTCAAAATTTTAAGAGGCAAACTTTTTATTAGCTTTTATAGTGCCTTCACAAATAATTTACAAGAGTAAGTATGTGATTGAGGTAAGTTTAAATAGGCAATAAGACCTGTTGTTCATGGAACTGAATGTAATAGTCTTGCAAGTGGGTTTCCAATTAGACTACAAATTCCTTTTGGATTGTGTCACCACTACTGTCATGACACCAATATTCCAGCAAAGGACACAATTTTCAATTATCTTTCTTCATAAGATTTAACATGCTCTCCCACAGACTTTCATTTTTAGTGTATTTACCATAATATGCTTGGGGTGTTTAAATAGGAAGGGCAGAAAATAAAATTTATCTATAAATCATAAATTATCAAAGGAACACTTTTCAGCAGAGTGAGCATAGTCAGCCATAGGCAGTTAGCTGTCAAGTGCCATTGGCAGGATTTTCATTCAAGCATGAACAATATTAGGGTGAAGATGAGGCAGTTACCTTACACTCAACTAAAGATTTCTTTGGCTTAATTTGAATCATTAGGGTTTTGTTGTTTGTTTTTGCCTTTGTCTTTACATTTAAATATCGTTCTGTAGATAAACAACAAGTAAGCAGTGACTTGATTACAGCTAGAGGCACGAATGCTTTGGTGGCGTTCATGGATCAGATATGGACTCAGGACACCCACCTTTGATCTTTATCTTTCCCATATGACTGGTGTTCAGTCACTCTCTTTAACCAGGTCTTTATTTGTCAAGCCCACATTAGAATCACTTGCCTACTTCATAAGACCTGTTGTCTAATCCTAGAAGATAGTACATCTAAATCTGCTTTTAAAAGAATTAGTTGGGGTTAGAAAAGTAACTGGAGTAGCTGAGAGCTCCTCTTGTTCTTGCCCAGGACCTGGGTTTGGTCCCCGGTACCCACCTTGTGGCTGACAACTCTCTGTAACTCTAGTTACAGGGGCTTTGATGCCCACTTCTGGTCTCTAAGGGCATCACATGCACATTGTGCATAGACATACATACAGGCAAAACACTCAAACACATGAAATAAAAATAAACAAATAACATAAAGCAGGAGTCATGTAAGTTACTTTGAAGTTAAGAAACTGTCTTGCAACTGTTCTGCTTGCAGGCAGGGGGTCTGATGGTTCCTTTTGATGGACAAGTTGATTGGATTAATAAATACCTAGGTGACTCATGAAGTACACATCTGGGAGAGTGTGAGATGTGTTTTCAGTGATGATTTTAGTATAAGAACTCTGATCCTGGATGAAGTCAGAACATGATGCTATCATAGACAGCGATGAAAGTTAGGAGGTAGGGCCTATCTGAAGGAGGGAGCTAACTATGATAAGATAAATATTAAAATAATACATGTAATTTAAAATACTTTAAAAGAGAGGGATACAAGAATGGGAGTTTCTTCCAGGTATTCTAAATGAAGGCTTTGTTTAGATACATATAAACTTTTAACATTGATTCTGGCTTAATGCCTATTTAGAGTAAAAGATACTAATAAAAGACAAGGTAGCAGATAAAGATTTGAAAGCAAAGAGAGCACTGTTCACCTACTGAAATTTGGTATCGTGCAAGTAAACACATGCAGAAGGCTTTGACACCAGCTCAGGAACAAAGGACAAGAAGCACACAGTGAGGCTTTAGAATTCTAGACACGGTTGTACAGGAGCCTGCCCTGTGGGAGAAGGGTTGTGCCTTCAGGACAGAGTTCCTGAGTTTGTAGGCCTTGGGGACTGTGATTCATCTTCTGACGTCTGCTGATGACCTTGGGGCAATGCCAAAGTGAACACTGATCTGCCGATGACCATGTGGGTCATTGCCAAAGCAGACACTGCTCTGTTGATGATCATGGGGGTCAATGTCAAAGTGGACATTGTTCTGCTGATGACCACGGGAGTCAATGCCAAAGTGGACATTGGTCTGCTGATAACCACGGGGGCCAATGCCAAGGTGGACATTGGTCTGATGATAACCACAGGGGCCAATGCTAAAGTGGACACTGGTCTGCTGATGACCATGGGAGCCAATGCCAAAGTGGACATTTGTCTGATGATAACCACGGGGGCCAATGCCAAAGTGGACACTGGTCTGCTGATGACCACGGGGGCCAATGCTAAAGTGGACATTGGTCTGCTGATGACCTCAAGGGCAAAGCCAAAGTGGATATTGGTCTGCTGATGACCTCAAGGGCAAAGCCAAAGTGGACATTGGTCTGCTGATGACCACGGGGCAATGCCAAAGTGGACACCGGTGGGTCTTCCCGTCCATGCAGGGAAGAAATGAGGTTGTGACAAAGAAGGTAAAGAAATGAGGAGAACAGAAGCCTTGCGCATGTGCCCACAGAGCACAGAAGGTTCCACCCTGCGTTAAGAGAAGATGAACTGAGCATTTCTGCATCCCTGTCCTTTTGCTTTCAGTCAAATTCTCGATCTAGACCTGCTGCAGGTACTGATAGTTCCCAGGAAAAGAAGCTAAAAGGAGACCACATATCTTAAATCAAGTAGCTATAAACCCCAAATACTTCTAAGTCTTGTCTCCGTATTTACAACTTGCACATAAAGCAAACCGATAAAAACTGTACACTGACACTCATCCTTCCTAGTCACCCTGTGCCTCAGGTTTACATTTGGAATACAGAGTCTCTGCTTCACACTGGAACACAGTGGCTTGGGGGTGGGGAGACGCCCATCCACAAACATTTTGTCCTGAATGAGTCTTAAGGTACTTTATGTGAGTGATCTGGACACTTGAACCTGCCTCTCTGAACTCTGTCAACCTCACACAGATTGCCCGTCTTTGGCTGCCTAACACTGGAGATTTCCCACCAGTGTTGTTGTCTTCCCCCTTCCCCTTCTCCATAGGTCAGCTATGGAGGAAAAAGGCTGAAGAAATCCCCCCAAATCGTTTCAGACTATTTGAAGAAGTTACGAAGACTCCTGACTTCCAGATGGGGCAGTCAAAAGGAATGCCTGTGGATCCCCACCTCCATAGAAAGAGACGTGTCTTGGGACCCAAGGCAGAAACTTTACGTTATTAGTGGCAAGGTAGGGCTCTTCCTTCCAGTTGTGCCCTGGTCCCCACTTAATGTCCTAATCATGCAGAACACAAAGAATGTCAAAGAGCCTTGGAGGTAGGAGCCGATGTGCTGGGTTCCAACAGGAGCTGCCATAGATGTGCTATCCCATTGTTCACAGATGTGCTATCCCATTGTTTCAGGTATACTGTTCTTAAAAAGCATTTGTTCAGTGAAATCCGACTCCTAGCTTGCTGTGCAGCCTAATACGGTGACTTTTTATTGTCTATAAAAATTTGGTAGTGTGTTTAAGGTCAAGAACCATTTAGTTTTGTCTTATTCTCAATCATGATGGCTGGCTTCCATTCCCTTGGCTCTTTTTGAAACCTTTGGACTTGCTTAGTCATTGGGTTAATGCAAAATTAATTACAACCATGCCTTTGGTTATTTTAGTAATATGCAACTTGTCATATTTCATATATAACTTTCATATATAACACTTTCAGGTTATAATTATGCAAAACACATTGAGAAACAGTAGTGCATTTATTCTCCCCAGGGACTTATTCTTTAAGCTGTTTGGAGCAAAATTTTGGCAAGCGTGTTAAGACTTTGGTCAGCCCCTGGGCAGCCTGATGTGGCCTGGCTCGGCTAGGGTTCCATGCCATTAAAATCTTACTGCTTTCAAATATGCCCTGAAGTTAAAGGCATCATGGAGTTTTGCAAAAATCAGTTTTGTCTTAAATGTATCTTCCAACACATGTGTTCAGGATCAGTTTAAATTACTAATATGAACCATCTTGTTACTGCTTCCTACTTGGTAGTTTTCTTGTTCATATCTGATTTCTTACATTCCTTCAATATATGCCTAATTTTTAACCATGAAACATTTTCAAGTCTTCTGTGTTACATTCTTTTGTGTGGTTGTGACCAAATGCTTGAGAGAATACCTTAAGGTAAGAACTATTCATACTGACTCATGATTTCAAACTGTCAGGTCACTTGGTCTCATGTCCTTGAGTAACAGCACACTGACAGGGGCAATGGAGGAGGTAATTGCCAACTCATGGTGGACAGGAAGAGCCAGGACATAACCCCAAGGACCTGCCACCAGTGGCCTATTTCCTTCAGCAAGACCCCACCTACAATAAAGTTCTACCTTCCCACATAGCCCCACCATTTGGGGACATATGCTTTAACACACAAGCCTTTGGGGACATTTGCTACAGTGTAGGCATGATGGCCATCTCTGTGAAGCCTTCCTTCATTGACAACTCTGGCTCACTATGAGCTGTCCCTCTTGTTCTTCGGAACTGGCAATGGATTTCAGTCTTATTGTTTATTTGCATTTGGTGACTTGTTATTTTACTTCCTTTTTCATATATGTGCATCCGGTTTTCCCAATGAAGTTACACACTCTCTGAAAAGCTGGGTGAGGCATCCTGACTGTTTCAGGAGGCTGATGTGGGGGCACTTTAGCTCAGGAGTCTGAGGCGGACCTGAGCAGTGTACTGACTGTAAAGTCTTGAAGGAAAACATCACTTCTTATACATTTTTGTTCTCACTCTGCCTACCGACATACATTTAACATCTATATAAAATCCGCTGACTAATTGGTCATGATTAATAAATATCAGTCACTGAACACAGTGTTAGGAACACAGTATGTGGATTCAGAATGGCCATAATCTCTCCAGGGAGGCCTAATAATCAGGAGATCCTGCGGTACAAACTTGACTATTTCTCTGCTCATAATGTATAGACCAGAAAGTATGTCCCTTGTGGAACCATTTGAGAACAGGGAAAATTCTGAAGGAAAAAACAAAATAAAAGACTGAAACAAGTTAGAATTCAAGAAAATGTTAGGCGAAATGACAAATTATTTATATGTTTTATTGATTTAACTCATTCACACCTACAAGGGAAAACCTATTATATGTTTTTCTATAGTGTAGGTAGACTGAGATTTAAGATATTTGCTTGAAGTCCATAGACCAGGGTTTACCCTCAGGCAATGACTGCAGAATATGGCTACCTACAGGACATTAAGTGCTTTAGAAGGTAGTGTCAGAAATCAGTGACGTCATCCCCTTCAAGTTTCCCAACAGACACATCAGGAAGTGTGAGGGTTTGCAAGGAAATGAATCCTCTGGGGGTGAATCTGGTGTACAGATTTGGGGGTGAATGACCTTGGAGGGAGTGTTGTTAGAAATCCGTGATCTATTCAGCTGAATAGGGAGTGGGCAGGGCAGGGCGTGAAACAGGGTGCTGTGAGGGTTTTGCTCTTCCTTGCCAACCTGACTGCCTTAGGGCCACCGTGGACCCCTGCTCCTGAGTGTGTCTACAGGAAGGTTTACAGTGGGGAGGGCCTCCCTGGAGGCGGGAGGGTCCTGCACTGCAGACAAGAGAGGAGGAGTCCTTCATTCCCTCGGCATGTACTCCATCACATCTACAATAGCAGCAAGTGAGGCAAGAGGGGCATAGAACAGACCACGGTTTCTACACCGAATTCTGCAGAAGAGACTACAGAGAGTTGGCTAAGCAGTTGTGCTCATGAAGGCCTCTGGGGCAGAAGCCCATACAGCCTGACTGGAGGTGAGGAACCTGCCTAACTCCATTTTGAAGGTAGAAGTCATTATGCTGTCTTGTTAAAAATAAGTTTCTATTTACTGTAAGAACTGAGTTGCTCAGTTCAGGAACCTGATCTCCCTGCCCCCCAAACCTATGACCCTGACTTGTTTTTGAGAATACCTTACCCTCCCTGACTCTCCCTGGCCCTCCCTGAGTCCTCCCTAATCACATGGTGACCAGGTGATGTTTTTTGAGTTTTTTTTCTCTATTTCCTTAGTGCCCCATTGTCTCTGTAAACCTGCTTTGCAATTACTTGTAATTTTACTTCTTGAAAGGGTCCAAGAAATGAATTTGGGGCTGCTCTCTTTAACCTGACTCAGGAGGCAATCACTGGCCAGCTCTTTTATTGGATGGACCCCAATTTAAAAAAAAAAAACAAAAAACAAAAAACATCAAGGTTGCTTCTGTGGGGCCCAAGGCAGCCTGGCCACACTTGGGGCCCAGGCTGCACAGCTGTGGCAGGCAGCACTGGGTTCCAGGAAAGGCCATAAGCACACCACCCAGGGAGGGTCAACTTCTACAGGGAAGTACCCGACATTCAAACCATTAAATAAGATTAGATAAGACCTCCAGATGTCCCTGAGCCCAGGACTCACCTAAAATGTCAGACAGCCAGGGTGCTTAACCCTGGAAATCCTTTCACACCAACCTCTACTATGATAAAAAACCTTACCCCGGTTGGGCTTGGCACTCTCTGCTCTCAACGGCTGCATTGAACAGAGAGAGTCCAAGCTTAAGCTTGAATAAAGGCTCTTTGCTTTTACATACGAATTCCGACTTCATGGTGGTTTGGGGGAGATCCCACAATCTAGGCATAGCACTTCAAATTTGGCTCAAATTGTGGTAGTGGTCTTACTCTTACCATTGAGATTAGCAGGCCTGGTGACTAAATATAACACAATGAGCTTGGCTGGGTTTCAGTCCAAGCTGCAAAGAGTGCCTGCCACCCCATCTTGGTGTCCCAGGACGGCATGGATGGCATCCTGGACACAAACCTCTGTATACTTTCTAGTGGCCCAGATACGTGTGGTACTAAGGAAGAACCCCCAAAGGGCTTCCTGTCAGGGCAGAATGGGAAAACTGGAAGGCCCGGAGGCCTTGGAAGAGCCTTTCACCTTGGCACTCAGTTCTGCTTTAAGCAGTTGTCTATAAGGAAGTGGAACCTGGTTTCCTGCCTCTCTCCCCTCCCCGGGGTCAATTGTTAATGTTCCAACTCGTTGTATCCCAGGTTTGGGAGACAGGGCCATGGCAGACCTGATTAAGATACAGTGAGGCTGTTATGGTTGGGCCTGATCCAGTAGTGTTACTCATCTTTAAGTTTGGGCACCTGCAGGGAGGCATTCAATGTACAGAGGTAGTGAGCTGTACGGCAGAGGCTGACTCCTCATGTCAGAAAGCTCAAGCAAGAGTTTGGGCATGAGGTATGTCCTTTAAGGCCACTACAGCGTCCTGCTTCCTCCAGCTAGGCTACACCTAACGGTTTCATAGTCTCCTAAAAACAGCACAACCAGATGACTTCTTAAATGGTTTTAAATATTCCTAAGTAACTGCCAGCCCATGTCATAAAATGGTATGAAAGGGATGTTCATTGAGGGCTAAGGAAACCAAGAGTTCTGGGCTGCCCACCTCCTAGGCATGTAGAAGCGGGGTGAACAGCAACAGCAAAGATGTGAGGTAGCAAGAGGGAACAGGGTCCTCCACCCCGTCAGTTCAAAGACCTTGTCCTCCCCCTTGTGTCCCCCAGGTTCATATCAAGTTGGGATAGCTGTTCTTTCAAGGCATAGATTTTTGTATCCACTGAACAAATGAATATACAACAAATGAATTCAGTCCTCCAATGAGAATAAAAATGTTCTTTGCCTTTCAAATCCTAGACTCATCAAAAAATTTCAAAGATGTCTTTGTTTGCTTCATATTTCAATTAACCAAGTGAGACAGAAAGTCAGGGAAAGTAAAGATTTGATGGAAGAAGCCATAGGCCCAAGGAGCATCAGAATGTAGAAGTGTGTGTGTGTGTGTGTGTGTGTGTCTATGTGTGTGTTAATTAATGAAAACGTGTCTCACTGTCATAGACGTCATGGAGTCAACTCACCCCACTGCCTCAGGTGAGGCTGCAATGCCTAGGTCTCAGGAAGGTGTTCTCTTGCTGCCCTCAGACTTAGAGATGCTGGAGCTCAGAGGGAAAAAACACTGGCAGCCTCAACCAGAAGCAATACAAGACTCGTTTACACCAAGTGGGCTATGATTTTTACAGTCATCTTCAGAGTTATCCCGTTGTTTTAATTGTGCTTAAAATAACTATTCAAAGCAAATGATGCAATGAGTATTCCTCTCTATCCCCCCCAAAGTGACAACTAAGGTTATAAACAATGTGAAACAAAGCGAGACTTCCTCAAACTTCTCAGGCATGCCTCTGGAAGCAAGACTTCACTACCCTTTACTATGCACCTTAAAAAACCAATAACTGAGTGATTTAGATTTCGGTAAAGTATTGCAGGATAAAGGGATGCATTCTTTTACTCTTCTGTCGCTTAGCATAATTACAAATGTTGTACAAATTTGGAGATGGGAGAGATGACTCGGTGGTTAAGAGCACTGGCTGCTCTTCCAGAGGACCTGAGTTGTATTCTCAGCACCCATATGTTGGCTCATAGCCATCTGTAACTTCATTAGCATGCTTATTGGTGTCGTCTTGTTAAGACAGCCATGTTGGTGGGATGTCATGGGCGTAGCTTCTCTAACGTTTCTCTGTGCTTTCATCAGTTTTATGAACTGTCTTTATCTGTTGCAACGAGAATTTCCTTTGATGAGAAGGGAGGACTCCACTGGTCTGTGGGTTCAAGGATAAATATTTAGAATGTAGTTAAGGGCTGTGCTGGTTTAGTACAGTAGCAGTTGTAAGTCCTCCTCCAAGATTCATGACTTCCTTGGCCCTGGTAGTTGGTTTCTGGTCTTGTGCATGGTTTGCCTTCCGTGAGTGGGCCCTAAGTCTGGTCAGATCTGCTGGTTACCTCCAGTGTTTTGTACCACTATCGCAACCTTACAGCTAGAACATTCTGCTCACTGTTGTGGATCATAGGCACCGTGGAATTGTTGGTTGTGTCTCTCCTTTCAAAGATTGCATAGCACCTTCTGGCACCATGAAAGATAGTTCTTTAGCATGAAGCTTTCAGGGCAGGTTCCACTCGGGTACCCTGAATCCCATGTCTGAGGTTCATGGTGTCTTTAACGATTTGCCTTCCAAGAAAATCAAGAGCAAGATCAATAACCTTTAATATGTTTTGGAGTCTGTTGGACAACCCTGACCAACAACTTAGAAGAGGGTTTCTCATGTCTGGTGTTGAAATGTTTGTATACAGTCTATTTGGGGGCACATTGACAGCCTAGATGGGAAATATTCATTTTTGTTGTTTTATTTTTTTCAAGATTTTGTCTTCATTTTTAATTATGTGTGTTAGTATCCAGGCATACTTTGGCCCTGACTGTTGGGAATCTAGCGCCCCTCATCAGTAGGACCTGTGAAGGTCCCAACTCACACCCTATCATAGCAACGTGTATATGTGGGGTGCACACAAGTGCAGTGCCCACAGAGGCCAGAAGAGAATATTGGATCCTCACTGGAGCTAGAGCTACAGGCAGTTGTGAGCCTACTGACATGGGTGCTGGGAACCGAACTCAGGTCCTCTGCAAAAGCAGTTTGTACTCTTAACCACTGACCCATCTGTCCAGTCCCTGTTACTTTGTTATATTTTATTAATTTATTTAGCCCTGTCAGAGATTGAATCCAATGCTCTGTCCATATTAAGCAAATGTTCTACTGCTGAATTCTGTCTTCTGCCTGGTTGGTTTTCCTCAGTGCTGGGATTGAGTCCTTTTCAAACATACCTTTTCTTTTCCTTGCAATGAACGGACTCATTAAGTCCTTCATCTGAGGACATCTTAGAAGGCTTTCAGTTACAATGTATGCTTCTATTCAATTTGTAGACAGAAGGTGCCTGTATGCTACCCTCTGCTATTGTAAACGCAGCTTTGAATATGAACAATCTCACACTGATTAGAGGTTCTCAGCATTAAGCACATGTCTCAGCTGTAATTCCTACAACACTTTAGCAAATAACAGAATACATAATTTTTTGGCACGTCCAGTCCTTTCGTGTCACGAAGTTGAAGTTCCTTCTCCTCACGTGACAAACAAGCCAAACGCATGCTATAATCAAGGGAGCAGGCTATGATTAAATTTGCATAGGGCTGCCTTCAAACTCTCTGCAAACCCCATAGAGGTAATGAGACAGAAATATGGCAAAGTATCCTTTTCTAAAGATGAGAAATTTTCTAGTGGAGAGTCCTTGATGTTCCTAATTTTTAGGTGATTAGAAATCAGATTGTCACGGGTGCCCACATTGTCTTTCCCAAATTATTGTCACTTGCTTCTGCAACATGAAGATCACATTTCTGAGAATCTGGTCTTTGAAATGTGGTGGGGACCATTCTGTTCATCGGTCCATTCAGCAATAATGCACAGAGGCCCTTGCTGTCAATCTGCCAGCAACATGTTTCAGCTATGCTTGCAAAATCTGTGGGTTCCATATCATTTCAGTGAGACCCTGAAGAAATTCTACCAAAAGAATGAAAGGAAGATCTTATTTTCATTTTCTTTTCTTCCCTATTGGGAAGAAAAGAAAAAAAATCAGTCCAACTAAAATCCGCCTTCAGAATTCTGAGGTTCTTGGACTACAATGGCACTATTCCCTTTGTGTGACTCCACAAACTTGATAGTATTGTCCTCTTCATTTACAGGGGTTCTAATGGCAAATGGCAGGTGACAGCAGTTTTCAAAAGTCAATTATTTCAGCCATGGGATGCACCATTATACCAGTGAGTTAGAAACACACAGGCTGTTCTGGTGACATTTGACTTCTCTGTGTGACTGTAAATCCAAACACCATGACTCTCATTAGTCACTCTAGCAAGGTAGTGCTACTATCTGGCTGTAATATGCCCCTGCTGTGGCAATTACAGATGAATTAATAAGTGAACAACACTCAGAAAGGATTCCTGCTCAAAGGAAACTCACCCCAACCTAGTCCTACCATGACCAAGAAAAATGCAAAATCAGTATAACTGGGTGTCATCAAATTAACTCCTTCCAAAACCTGAAATAGCATCAGGTGCTGTGAGTAAGGTTCATGGTGTCACTCGGAGCCTCCCTTCAAAGTGAGATTTATTACTTCTCTTTCTGAAAAGGATGTTAGCTGACAGTCCTCAGAGCTGGCCCAAGCAAATTCACACCCTAGCCTGGGCCATCAGCATCCAGTGACTGGTTCACAAGCCCACATCCCCTCCTTGCTTCCTGTGGAGCCCTGCCAGGCCTGGTTTGTACATAGCTGTTCTGGTCAGTTTACTTACTTTCCTCTGCTCATACATATCTGCATCCTGAGAACACTCTTAAATGCATGGTTTGAATACCGATTTTCATCTCAGAATCTGTTTCCCAGTAAACCCAAAATGTGATATCTGACTTCTCCTTCTCTCTAGGTTGTACATAATGTTGCTTTCCTGCAGCTGGAATTAGACAGAGAGTGCTGTGTGTGTTTTCTTCATGTAATTTCTGAAGGCCTAGATACTACCTATGTAATAGTCCATGTCTCACAGACAGACAAATGCAGTAGGACTGAGCAAATAGTAAACAAATGGAGAAATTTCCAAATTAGGGTAGAACAGTTGTGTGCATAGAGCGCACACATTTTTCGCATTTGGTGGTCAGTGCCTTCTTTGGGACTCATGGGTAACTTCGGAGAATGGCAACTGATTTAAGCTGCCAGAGGCCTAGTGTTATGCACAGATTCTGAGGCAGAACTGTCAGGTGCATACATCTGGCTTTCATTTAGGTGAAGCTGGAAAGCCAACTTCACACATCAATAAAGTGGAAGTTTTTATTGATTGAAATTCCTTGTAAGTTATGCTTGAAAATAAGACTGGCATATTATTATGTTTCTTTATTTATCTTTGTATAAATACTTATTTGTGTATTTTGCTCATTTGAGAAATGGACTTACTAGGTTTGTGTTTATGCAGCCTAGTCTGGCCTTGAAGACAGGATCCCTCTGTCTTAGCATCCCTTCATATTGGGATTAAAGCATGCCTACATGCACCATACCTTGCATGACGAGTTGGGGTTTTGGGTGTTATTGTTTTTTGTTTGTACTAAGAATTGAACACAGAGCCTTGCACACCTGTGTGAATGTTTTATACTGCTAGGTTGTTCCTTTTTAAATGGCTACATTTTAAAATATGGTGTCTTTATTCTTGAACAGTTTAATTTATGTAAACAATATATCTTGATCACATGTACCCTTACCACTCCCAAAATTTTGTCATCAGACAAAATCCCTTTACATTGCCTTAGCTGGCTTTGAACTCACAATGTAGTCCAGGCAGACCTTCAACTATTTTCCTTCCTCAGGAACTGGGATTCCAGGCATGTGTCACCATGCCTGACCTTTTTTAGTTCTTGTTAGAACTGATGGAGAAAGTCTGTTTAGATAATAATGTTATTGTCAAACAGACTGAGAAATAATGCAAGCTGTGCTGCCCCCTTAGTTCGAAAGGAGATGCTCAGATCCCCGCCTCACTGCTTGTGGAGGCGCTGGCATTGCTCAACAGTCTGTGTTCCCAGGGGCCTTGCGTGACCAAGGCCAACTTCTGACCCAATCTCCTGAAACGATTAAGTCTTAAAATTTCCCCAGGAATCCCAGGCCCGTGTGATAATGCATGCATATTTCACAGTTAATATGCATGGACTTTAGTTCCATCTTTTCTGTAAAGCTGTGAGACAGAAAAAAGAGAAACTTTGAGTTTCACCAAACTGTAAATAAATTTATTTTGCTCTGCCAATGTGTTTCCTTACATCTTTTTTGGGGGAAACTGAGATAAGTTTGTGGAACTTAACACCTGGTTGCAGTCCTGCTTGCTAAATGTGTTGAATTTCAAGATTGTCATGGTTACCTCCTATTCTGTTTATTCCATGCCCTGCCAGTGCTCTGGAGAACTTGGTACCCCTTCCTCCCTCCTCCCCCACCCTTCTCTCTTCCTCCACTCATATCCATAAATCTCTCTCTCTTTCTCCTTCCTTCTCTCCCTTCCCCTCAATCTCTCTCTCTCTCCCCCCTCTCTCCCTCCCCCCTCTCTCTCTCTGAATTTTTATAGATAGTCGCACAGATGACTACAGAATTTTGTGGAGGTGAAAGATTTTTATATTCAAAGCAAAACACACAAATGCGATATTTTCCATTCTTGTCTAAAGAGCAAAACTTTCAATCCTTTCCTTCAACAATTCAATTACAGCTCTGCTACTGCTTCCTCCTCCTTCCCTTTCTCCTCCTCCTCTCCACCTTTCTCTTTTGAGAGGAGGTCTTACTATGCAGCCCCTGCTGGCCTGGAACTGACCAGGCTGACCTAGATGTTACTGAGATCCACCTGCCTCTGCAGTGAGTGCTGAGATTAAAAGTATATGCCATCACACTCAACTTGCCTACTTTCTTTTAAGAGGAGAAAAGAAGGAGGAGGAGGAGAAGATGAAGAAGAAAAGGAGGAGGAAAAAAGAGGAGGAAGAAGAAGGAGGAGGAGGAAGAGAAGAAACACCCTATTTTCTCCTAGAGAATGAGTTTGTTCTTTGAGAAACTTACTCCTCAGGTCAGGTCATCTGGACTGCTAGTGACAGAAACCCCCTTCAAATCAGCCTGCTGAAGAGACTCTCTATTGAGCAGTGTAAAGTAAGAGCTGAGAGGAGAGATCCTGTTTCAGGTGTGGGTGGACAGGGGCGCTTAGTGCCAGATCAGCTTTCGTTCTCCAGGTCTATTGGCTCTCTTCTCCCTGATCCTGCCTCCCTCTCATATGACTGTTGCTCACTGTAGCAAGATGTGTTCGCTAAATCTCCCCTCTTCCAGCATTCAACACCCATCACCAATCCAAAGGGTGGGTCTAGTTCTGTCTTAAGTTTCAGCCCAAGTCTGCTTAAGGCAAGCTATTCAAGTCTGTCTCTCGGGCTGTCACTGTGACAGGGGAGGGGAGGGAAGTCCTGAAGATGGAGAGGTGGAGACAGTCTGACTCAAAACTCTGGGATGAGAGCAGCTCTTTGGAGAGACATGAGCTACAAGGGCCACAGAAAAGGGAGCTGTAGCAGGACACGAGCAGGGAAAGTGACATTCAGTATGTGCCTGACACACTCCTTAAACCTCTCCCATTCTGGACCCCTGAAATTTAAATAGCATTGCACACAGTACTTAAATCCAAAGACAAAAGTCGTTCTCTTACTAGTTTAGAATGGAAAAATTCCTTGCAGTTGTCAGAAATGTTCTGGATCTTGATGGAAGTAATTACACGTGCGTACATGTAAAAAATGCATCAATCAAACTATACTTAGAACGTGTGTATTTCACCACATGAGTGGTTTTGTGTGTATAGACCTGTTATTATTATTTTATTTCCTGCAAGATTATTAAATGTTTGTGTGATTTTTGAACACAGTAATCAAACCCATTATCTTTCATTTGCTTTGTAATAAACCTTATTTAGTCAGAAGTGAAGAAGTGGAGGTCAGGTCACCAGGAAAGAAAATTCAATAGGTTTGGGGCTCATGTCCTATTTGGTCTTCCTCTGGATGTACTTGCCCAGGGTCTCTTCTGAATATATATAGTCAGTCATGTATCATGTAACGATATTTCTGTCAATGACGGACCACACATGTGATGAGGGACCAATAACACTAGCCGTCTTTGTGGAACAAAGTAATTGAAGGATGACATGTGTCTTAGAACGTATCCCCATGCCTAATCCATTTGTTTGCCTATATTTTGCTCAGAAACCAAATCTGTTGATACAGAACACATTTAAAGACTAGAAGAATCTGAAAGTTCATGTCTGGGGTGAAGGCTTCTAAGCATTTCCCTAAATTACGTAGGTGAGACTACTCATAAATAAATAAATAATAATAATAAAAACTCGTCCTTTTATTATTTATAAAGTGGCATAATCTGATGCACTGATGCCTGAGCTAATTATTCTTTATTAGTAAAAAATCGGGAGTCAGATATCGGGGAAAGAACCTGAATGATCAGAGAAGTGGTAGTGACCTCATATCTCTTCCATTCCATCATCCAAAAGGGCCATTTCTAAGCCTCGCCTTACTACTTCCTGTCTCCTATCTGTCTTCAGTCCTCCAAAATCTCTATGGTTAATAGTGACTAGCTCCGCCCTCTGACTCAAAGCAAGCTTTATTATCAGAATATGATCAAAGCATCACACAACAATAATCAAAGCTGTTTTTCACAAAGCAACCACAATTGACACCCCTAAACAGCTTATTGGGGTGAACTTAAAACCGAAAGGTCTGCATTCACGTTCTGCCTGCCCTCTTTAGCTGTGAGACAGGAGGAAGTCATAGGAGTGTGCCTGGGCCTCCGCTTTACAAGGGTAAATAATGGTCGTGTGCCTGACTGTCGTTTCTCAGGGCGCCCACACAAGAAGGGTGTTTGTGCCGTCTGTGTCACGCCCTTTCTGGTCTCCCACCCATGCCTTTGACCATATTAACCACATCTTTTGAACATTGTTAGGCAATGTTCTAAGTGGGGCTTTTGCGCTGTCGTTTCCTCTAAGTTAAGCTATCGTTGAGAACTAGTCTAGCAGCACCTTCCAATTTGCTAGCGCATCAGAACGCCTTGCCTGAGCCACATGTTGCGGCTTTAAGCTGCTACCTTCACACGCTTCTGCTGACTACTTGTTTATCTGGATCGCTTGTTAGTGCGGTCTTCTAATGGACTCTACCTGACAACATTATTCATATTTGAAATCTCATTATCAGCTGTTGCCAAGTCAAGGCAACATTCTGACTTCTCCTTCGGTTTTCATTACTGCGTCCTTCTGTGGCTACCCAAAGAAAGATGAATAGGGAATAATTGTGATGGCACAGAGAAGGCGGAAATCTTCTTCTTGAAAGTGAGATTATTGTTAGTAAAGAAAAACTTGTTTTCTGTTAGGTTTTAGAGGAGGGTGAGAGAGGTGATTTAACAAGAACTGTTGAGGCATTTGAGAGGTTAGCTAATAACTTTCTGTCCACACACAGAGCGGCTTCCAGATGAAAGACGCATTACTCAAACTCCTTATCTGATTTAATCTCACTGCAATTCCATTAATTAACATCAGCTAACCATCGTTTTCTTCCTTTTATGTATGTTGAAACAGAGGTGAGCGTGTCCAGATACCCTGAATAAAGATAAATACATCTCCATCTAACAACGCCTTTTCCCTCTCTCGAAGAGATTAGAGGAGTCTCTAAGTAGATAAAGATAAAAACTAAAACGATGCTAATAAAAAGCTGACTTGCCAGCCACAGGGCTGGTGATCAAGATTCCTATATGTTCCTGAGTTAGTGTGGACCAGAAAAAAAAGAAGCAAAGGAACTGCAGAAGGAAAATGGTCACCTCACTGTTTCCACCCAGGGCTCCTCAAGATTAATATTGAATTTTAAAATCCTGGTCTAACGTTGCTTCTGGAGGAAATTCCATTAGTTTCTAAGAAGATATGCCAGAAAAACGAGATGAGGCAACAGACAATTAATATAATTAATCTGAGTGAAAATTGCAGAGCCTAAGTTCTACCTAAGTCAAATAATTGGCACCTGGACTCAAAGGCCTTTGGGGAATTGTAATTTTATAAGGTAATTACTTCTTATAATATTATATTAAATAGGAAGCACTCAGAAAACCATCTAAGTATGTCCTTGTGGGAGCATATCTGTCATGTAGTGATAACAGGAGCAACATAGTTATCATCATTTAAATGGTAAATGACTAAAATGATTGGCATGTGATATGTACAGGTACTGATTTATTAAATCGACATACTACTAGGAAAAGTGCATAGCTCAGAGTTGCAAGGGAGGACCTTTTGCCTCTCTCTATTTTTTATTTTTTGGAAAAATAGGTCTTTTCTTCTTCTTCTTCTTCTTCTTCTTCTTCTTCTTCTTCTTCTTCTTNTTCTTCTTCTTCTTCTTCTTCTTCTTCTTCTTTCTTCTTTCTTCTTTCTTCTTCTTCTCTATAGAGTGCTGGGAACTCTTTTGTGGACTTAGAGACACTAGCGTATGAACAGACCAGTCAGGAGTCAGACTGACAGTCTAATCCAGGTCCTATTCTGAGTGGTGTTTGGCAGCTGCATTTACACCCTGGCTGCTGAATGTAGCAGCTGCCACCACATCTCTGGATCTCTTTTCAGATCCTTTTCCCTATGGTCCTGCAGATCCATCACTCAAGACTAACAAAGCATGTTACACACAACATCAAAGAGGAGCTTTGAGCTTTAAATGTTAAAAATAACATTCAAAATAAATCATGTTGAAAAAGAAAGGAGAATGTCACAAACGCATGACCAGAGATTATAATTGCAAACTACTATATGGTGCTGCCCCACACGATGAGAACGCTGGTCAAGATGTGACATGAAATGACTCAGGAAAGAGAGATGAGGGTTAGAGGGGAAAGTTCTGCAGTCTACAGAGGCCTAGGTGAAAAGGACAATGGGCAAGCCTAAACTTGCTAACCAGACAGAGAAATGTTTGTTGATTTTTTTTTATTAAATCACTATGCTTATAATTAAGGAGCATTTGCTTGTTTGTTGGCCTGGTAAATTGGTTCCTGAAGGTCACTGCCATGAGATACAGGCTATCTGGAGTCAAGCCTCTCAAAGGATATGTTGTGACCCTTCATAGGGTCACACAACCTACTGTGGAGGTCATGAAAAGGTTTGGCAACAGTAAAAGGTTTCTGATGGTACAATCAAAAGTCAAAGGTCATCGGGCAGAGGCTGTGCTTCCCCACTGTAACATGAGGGGCTGGCTTGTTGGGATTTTTTTGTTCTGCGTGGTTCCCACAGCTGTTTAACCCCAAAGAAAATCACACAGAGATCTCTAAGTTATAAAGCTGATTGGCCCATTANTCAGGCTACTTATTAGTTCTTGTAGCTTATATTAACCCATTATTTTGATCTATTTTTGCCATATGGCTGGGTATCTTTTTCAGCTGGCAGGTCACACCTTTCTTCTTCGTAGTCTGGGCAGGAGTGGAGGGAATCAATTTCCTCATTCCCAGAATTCTCCTGCTCTCATTGCATCACCTCTACTTCCTATCTGGTTTTCCTGCCTATACTTCCTGCCTGACCAATCAGCATTTATTTAAAACATGATTGACAGATTTACAGACAATTCTCATGCAACACTCCACACTAGACTGTATGACTCTACCTCAGCCTTGAGCCTGAACACATTACTCCTGCACTTTATACTACATAGTACATAGGCCGTCACACTGTGCAGTACCAGCAATGCTGCTAGAGACAGTAGCTTGCATCCAAGACTGTTGTATGCCATAGCTGCAGTGCTTTTCCTGCATGCACTCAGCTCTGCCCTGTAGAGACATAATGGTTGGATTACAGAAAACAAAACTTCCGATATTTTCCAGCCATCATTCCTCAGAAGGTATCAGATGAGTATAGCTTTGGGTTATATTGTGTTAGAATGTCAGGTTTTAAATTTTTCTTTTTGAGTAGCTTGCTTGAGTTTCACACACACATGGAAATATTAATAAATTCAGATGGGTTTAGTACAGAATTTCCAACAATTTCAGCAATGGTCCTAAACATGTTTCTGCCGTCTCCCCTCATATGTAAAGTGGAGTTTTCAGCATCATGATTATAAAATTAAAATGTCCATCAATGTGGGAGAAAATGTGAAAATGTTCTACATCCTGCAGAATCAAATATCCAGCCAGGATTTAATTCTCTATGTAAAAATAAACAAGTACAACCATCTTGCCAGTGTAAAATTTGAGTTTTATCTTTAATAAGTACTGAAAATACATATATACCAAATAATTGTTTTAAGATAAAAGTCTTTACAATTTATTGTCAGTAAATCTTTTATTTGTATACCTAACACAGGGCACTGTGTATCAGGGTAACATAAAAATTTCTTAGGTTAAAAATAGTCTTGAATGGAAGAAGCTTAAGGATCTCCGACCTACAGGACCTCAAGAATGAACCTTTGTGTGTTTTATTCAAGATGTCTCTAACATCTAGGCATGGTGGGTGACACATACCTGTGGTTCCAGCACTAAAGAAACTGAGGCAGAAGATCACAAGTTCCAGTCCAGCCTGGATATCCATTCACCAAGACCCTGTCTTAAAACAAAATTAAAGAGAAAGACTATTTCTAATCTCATCAAGGAAAATGCTAGAAGTGTTTAAGAAGATGAAAATGAACCTGCGTCAGTGTTCTATGTATTGTCAGGCAATGCTGAAATGTCATCCAGAATTTTCTCAATTTAAGGATAAATCAATGGCATCAAAACAACTCTGGCTTCACTGTAGAACCTAGATAAGTCATCCCCTCAGATCAGCTGCTGAGACAATAATGATTTGAAATGACTGATAATGGTATCATGCACTTTTCTTGCAATAAAACATAATTACAATAAGTTAATATTTATGAATCTCATTGAGGCTCTCAGATGAAGAGGAGTGATAAGCAACTAAATAAAAATTACATAAATAAGTAATTACCCAAGCAATTAAGACCTCTCAGATTGTGGATTGCAAATTTGAAATCACTAATTGCTTCACAGGACTTAGGGCCCCAGATGACATAGGATGTGATGCTGTTTAAAATGAAATCTATTCCCCTCTGATCTGACTTTGAAAACGAATGGAAGGGGAAGAGGAGTGGAAATCTGCTGAAATACATTGCATGTGTGTGTGAAAAAAATTGAATATAAAGAAGAAAATAAGGCCCCAATTTACCCAACTATTCCCTTTTGCGTTTTTACATACCACTGGACATATTTTCAAAAGATATTAATTCAATGTAGTTGGTATAAGAACGTGGGAAATTAAACACAATTCTTCTAGTATGTGATCATAGGGAACAGGTATATAAAAAGTCCCTAAAATGGGTTTAAAATATTTGGTGATCACTTTAGGTGGAAAGAAACTCACATGAGATTCCTTAGACCACAGTTGCTTAAGATGCTGGAGTTCTACAATGCAAATATATAACTGTGATCATAAAATCTGGGTTTTTTTTTATAATTTTCTTAGTTATACTATCTTAATTTAATATAAATAGAAGTACAATAGAAAGAAATGGTGAATGAGAAATCACATTGCCAGTGAAGTCTTTTGTTCCACAATTATAAAAGTTCCTGATTCCAGATCCCCTGGGTACAGTAGCACTCATCTGTAATCTCAGCATTTGGAAAGCAGAGGCAGGGGGATGGATGGTCACAGGTCTGAGACCACCTGACCCACACAGTGAGATCCTGTTTCAATGCACACACACAAACACACACACTCAGGCATGCACACACATGCACACATGCAAGCACATGTACACGCATGTGCGGACATGCACTGGTACACGCATGTGTGCGCACACACACAGAGTTTTCTGTTGCTGTGATAAGATATGCTGATGCTTAAAAGAAGAAAATGTTTCCCTTGATTATGGCTCCAGGGGGATAAAGCCTGTCATGCTGGGGATAATCTGGCAATTGTGGCAGGAGCAGGAAGGTAGCTGACCGCCTTTTATTATCCATAGAAGGCAGAGAGCAAACCAGAAGCGAGGCAAGGATTTGGACCTTCAAAGCCTACCCCAGTAAAATACTTCCTCCAGCAAGACTACCCCGTAAAGTCTCCATAGCCTCGCCAGGCAGTCCCACCAGCTGGGACCAAGTGTTCAAATACGTGAGACTACAGGGAGCCTTGCTCATTGAAACCACCCCAGTAGGAGTGCCGCTAGCCATGCAATATAGAGTATTTATGAACGCCGCAGGTTTAGCTGTTCCTTTGCTTCCGTGGGACTCACCCATAATAATACCACATAGAGAACATTTTATGTCTCCCTACCTCAACTTCATAAATTGTTCCAGAATCAGAAGGTTTTTCTTTCTAATTCTTCACAAAGTAACAGTACCAGAGCTACTCCAACACAAATGAGTTTTGAATCTGAGCTGAGATCAAGCACTAAGAAAGTGGCCATATTTCCATTGGCTTCTTGGACTTTTTACATTTTCTAAACTACTAATTTTAGAAGCAGAGAAAAAATAAGAACATTAGACAAGGAAATTTAATTCCAATCCCAAACTGCTCAGGGAGTTTTATCTCTATCAGTAGAGATAAAGTGTTTACTTGAGACCACTGCATAAGTGCTTATGAAAGCCACAATCTGTATCTTTGCATGGTTTGAAGTACTTCTTTATTTGCAGTGACATATACTGTAGGACTTCTAAGTGAACATTGTCACCTCTCCCTCTTTCCCAAGGAGCACTGAAGGACAGGTACAGCTCCATGGCTTTCTTCTGCATGAGTGTTTAAGGTATAAATTATCCAGCAGTTTAAGAAACAATGTGGAGCCGGCTTTAAATAAATCCAGGTTGGCTCTGGACAGTGTTAAGCCATCTGAGACTTGTGCTGGGGGTGGGATGGCTGTCAGGCCTCTCAAAGCAAGCAAAGATGGACTCTCCACTGAAATGCATTTTAGGGAGTGGAAAAAAGAGCAACGGTCTCATAAGAACTTAGGGAGGTGACCACAGCATAAAGCAAGAGGCTCGAGATTTATAATTAGTTCTCACACTTAGGAGCCCTGTGGGCCTGGGCCATTTGCTTAACGGCTCTGAGCCCGTGTTCGCATTTGAAGAGTGGTAATGACAGTCATGGCACTCATCTGAAAGGCTGTTGTTTGTGTCTGTAATAAATCTTGACAGAAACCTCTATTGTCTTTTCCATGGGCTTGGTGGTGATTGGAAGAGTTTCAATATTTGTAAATATATTTTCTCTGTAGTAGACTGTACAACATGGACAAGGTAACTCTCTGAGGATTTCTGAGGGCTCTTTTTTATTTTAAAGATTTTTTTTATTTACACACACACACACACACACACACACACACACATCATAGGTGGGTAGCCAAGGAGCCCAGGAGAAAATGTTAGATCTGCAGCTGTAGTTACAGGTGGCTGTGAGCTGCTTGACATGGGTGCCGTGAACTGAGCCCAGGTTCTTCGGAAGAAGGGCAATCCCTCTTAATTGCTGAGCCATCTCTCCAGCCCCCGCTGGGCTCTTCTGCAGGGGCACTGATCCCATTCATGAGGGCTCCATTCTCATGTCTTCATCGCCTCCTAAAGGCTTCGTTCTGATAGGGTAACACGGGTAGTTAGGTTTCAGCATGTGTGTTCTGAGGAGGAGACACAGATGTTCAGACCACAGCAGCACAGGGCGGTATCCGGAGGGATAAGAATGGCTTACGGTATTAGCAGTCAACAGTTACGGAAAGTTCACTTGGAATCAGAAACCTGATATAACTTGGCCCACATTTTCAGGACTGAGCCAGGGAACGAGTACCATTTTTATCCTGAGAGAACACTGGTTCCGTGGGTCACGCATCTTGTTTGCGGTCACCCAAAAAGTGAATGGTAAACTGGGCTCATCAGGGCCCAACAGCCAACCTGCAAGGTTTCTGAGCCAGGATTTGGTGTGGTGAGGAGAAGAGGCCCATGGGAGCTTCCACTAGCCTTCCCTGTCCTGTCACCTCTCCTACACAGCTTATACAGACACTGTAGTTTTATTTTTTCCCTAAAATAAGACCCTCAGGAGGAGACTAATCACTTGAGTGTGAAAAACGGGCTCCCCTCCCAAGTTTTAAAATAGTACAGAAAAGCCCTGCTGAGAGAGAGAATCAGAGGGACTGGGAGAGCGAAGGGCACCTCATACAACTTCTTTCCCTGTGGGCAAGCCAGCAGTTCCTGCAGAAGCAGCCAGAGCAGGGCACACTGAGGTAAAAAGACAGTGTTTCAGGGGACCTAGAAAGGGGTGCTTCTTAAAAGCCGCCTGTCTTGTTTTGCTCCGTTCCCTCTCTCCTCTCACCTGTTGGTCCTGGGAGATGAAATAGTTTGGGTTTGCAAGCTGTCACCAGGGAATGGAGCAAGACTGTGTGTCATAAACAGGAACACCTGCCAGAACCCCCAGCGAGTAGCCAGACTGCCAAGGAAACCTGGCCTGGTGACAAGGTCCATTCAGTATGACAGGGGTCACCCAAGAGTTTGGCTACTTGCTGGGGCCTCCGGCAGGACGCCATCCTGCCTTCAAGAGGGGCAAATGTGGTCTCCCTGTACTGAGCCCTGTAGACCCTCTGGATAGCCTCAGCCTGAGTGATTCAGAGTTTATAAGAATAAGAAAAGTATATGTGTGTGTCTCTGTGTGTGCACATGTGAGTGTGTTGGTATGCATGTGCATATATGCATATATGTGTGGTCTGTGTCTGGCACACGAGCGTGTGCATTCATGTACGTATATACATGTATGTGTGTGTGTCTGTGTTTGTGTGTGCGTGCACATGAGTGTGTGTGTATGTGTAGTAATGAGGGGAGAGGGCCCTGCTTTTCGTCCGGCCCAGCTCCCGCACGG
>LOEQ01004318.1:26810-55785 GCA_001685075.1 Bramus lutescens | reverse complement strand
TATTAACCAATGAAAGTAACACATAGACAGATGACCCTCCTACATCATGTATGCACATGTATGTGTGTGTGTTTTCACTTGTGACAACTTGTGGCACAAGCTCTTGTGGCAACTTTCTAGGAAAAAAAGGTTTAGAGCCTTGCACAAATTCCCAAGGACCCAGAGCTGTCACAGGGGAACCACATACAGAAGGAGCATGTTCTGGGCCTTCTGAAAACAAACAGCTGACCCAGCCTTTACTTCTGGAGCAGTGAGACCAAGGCTGTCAACCCACTGTCCTCTTATGAAATGGAGACACTTATGAGACCACAATATGGAGTTGAGGGGGTTAGCACGAACCCCGCCCCTTTTCTAATCTAAGCCTAATCCTTTTTAAACCTCGCTTGGCCCTGGCTACCAGGAACCATGCCAACGCCAAATGATAGGCTGTTTATTCATCTCAGGTCTAAACTCACTGCTTCGGAGCCACAGAAACCAAAGGGAGCTGGAACTGCCACCTACTGATGAATGGTAAACAAAAGGGTAGTCAGAACCCACTGGGCCAGGCTAGAACCACAATCCCTTTGTGCAATTCCAGCTCAAATAAGGTCAGGGCTCCTTGGGAAAGGGGGCTGGAGACAGGCACAGATGCTTTCTTCAAGTAGCTGGGAATGTAGACACAGCTGCTCCCAATAGGCCCTTTTTGCCTGGCTGTCCTTTCAAGACACAATAGGGCCCTAGTGACAATGCTCCCTCCCAGACAGCTCCTCA
Source organism: Bramus lutescens (assembly GCA_001685075.1). NCBI lineage: Eukaryota > Metazoa > Chordata > Mammalia > Rodentia > Cricetidae > Bramus > Bramus lutescens. Next base: position 55,035 of record LOEQ01004318.1, on the reverse strand, counting down.
GCCAGCGATGTCTGTTTGAACAGCACTTTCCAGATTATTCTGCAAGAAGCCTCAGAAATACACAGATCAGGTGGAGTGGAGCACGTGGTCTGATCCCTATTTTTACCAGAGCAGTTGTTTTGGTCTGTTTTGTATCTGAGGGAGTCACAAGAGGTGTTGTTGGGGAAGAGGCGGGAGAGGGGGACAGAATTCCATTCTGAAAACCGCCTTATATTAGGTGTATTCTTACCTGAAAGAGTTAAAAAGGGAGAAATCTTTTAGATTCTGAGACCTATTGAGTTTTCTTTCTAGTATTCTCTGCTGTGCTTTTTTGAGCTAATGTTCCTTATAACTCTTCGTAGGAGCATTTGACAGTCCTGTCCTCCCAGAGATTATGGTCATGAGAACAGCTGGGTGTAGCCAGCGCCCTATGATCCACTGATGTGCTGCAGCTCACGTTCATTGCCCTACTGAAGCCCATGGACACCCTGTGGCTAGTTGATCCCCCCTTGACTCTCTGTAGCAGCAGCTGCCGCAGTTTACCCAGTCCAAGCTGGAGTTTTAGAACTTAATTGTTGTCCCAGTGCAAAATGTAGCCATTAATGCTCAGTGACAAAGAAAGACGGATGTATAAAAATATGTGAATAATTAATATTTAATAAAAGAGTATATCCTGAATCTGAGAACAGAACAACAGCAATTTCAAAAGAGCTTCTTAACATTCTGCAACCATTAAATTTCCCTCAGTCTATTTTTATACATTGTTTTCAGTTCTTTGTATTTGAAAATAGTTATGATTATCTGGGCATATTTTATTTTTATTCTGTAATTTTACTTGACAGTGTGATATGATAATAGCTTTCATATTATTCCATATTCTTTTTCTTTTATTTTAAATGTATTTATTTTATGTGTGTGTGCACGTATGTGCATGAGTGTGTGCACATGCTTATGGAAAAAACTGACAAAAGTGAACTTAGAGAAGGAAGGGTTTATTTTGACTCGCAGTTAGAGGATTCAGTCCTTCATGGCCGCAGTGTCAAGTTGACAGGAGCTGGAAGAAGCTGGTCACATTGCTCTCCTGGGTGATTCTGGAACCTGTCAAGTTGACAATCAGCACTGACCATAACAGTGTATAATCCCACATCTGGCTGTTTCCCTTCCAAGCAAAATGCAATCATGCGCACTGTCTGGCGTTCTGCCCATAGGGAAGGTTTTCCTTACCACTGTCCATCAAGGTTGTCCCAAGAGGAGATGTACTGCTTCAGCTGTCCATTTCTGGGCTGTGCCTGCATAGTGCGCAGAACCACTTGCAAATGGGGCCCCCTTCCTGACCCAATCAATCATAGGACATACCTCCAAGAGACCAGAAGTATATTCTTAGGGACAGAATGAATTGTAACTAGAGTAGAAATCATAGCTGCGATGTTTTGAATAGGAATGGCTCCCATAGGCTCATATATTAAATGCTTGGTTATTGGGTAGTAGTGCTACTTGACAAGGATTAGGAGGTTGTAGCCTTGTTGGAGTAGGTGTAGCTGGGTTAGAAGAAGTGTGTCATTAGGAGTTGGCTTTGGTCTCAAATGCTCAAGCCATGCCCAGTGTCTCTGCTTTGCCTGCTGTCTGCAGATCCAGATGTAGAACTCTCAGCTACTCTCCAGCACCACGTCTGCCGGCATGCTGCCATGCTTCTCGCCATGTTGACAATAAACTAAATCTCTGAACTAGAAATAAACCTCAATTAAATGGTTTCCTTTATAAGAGTTGCTATGGTCACGTTGTCTCAACACTGCAATAGAACATTTACTAAGACAAAGGGATTTAAATAACTTCTTCATTTAACTTATGTGATTTGGACTTATTTGGGATCAATCATGTAGTACTTCTGCTTGATAACAGATTGCTGATATATATTCCATTTTGTGGCTTGGTGTGTTGGATAATGCCCAGCTCATAAAGGGAACTTCAGGCAGTATGGTCATCTGAAAATCCATTGTCTAGTCCTCAGTTTCTACTAAGGCTCATGTCTCTCAATGGGAAAACAGATGTCTGCAGATGATGTTGGGTTCTTGCTCCAAGATTCCAAAGGCCTCTGCTATTATTTGCCCTGAGGGGCCTGCCAAAGGTTCCAAACAGTGTCCTTATTTGCCACTGATACCTCAAGTGCCACAGTGTCTACAGGATCATGTGAGCCAAGTGGTAGAGCAGCCTGCACGGTAGTCTGGGCCTGTTGAAGAGCTTTCTCCTGTTTCTGACCCCACTCAAAATTAGCATCTTTCTGCGGCACTTGGTATATGAAAAATAGTACCACATCCCAGTGACAACATGCTATCTCCAAAACCCAAATGAGTCATTAGACCTTCTTCTTTAGTGGAGAAAAGAAGCATGTACTTTAGAAGGAATACCACCATAGATGAAATATTTCTGCGTATCTTACAGCCCTGGGCTCCTAGAAATGTTTCTAGCAAGATGGCCCTTGATTTGGGTTGTATATATTGATGCCATATTAAAGAATGGAAACGTTCTTCCTCTTAGCGTTTAGACCAAGAGTGAGCACAAATTGGAATTCCCCACTTTTCTCCCTGTGTCTTCCATCTATGTCTGTTGTCTCTCTCAACAAAAAGTTTTGCTTTATACTCACTGTGGTGGTTTGAAAGAAAATGGGTCCCATAGGTTCCTAGGGAGTGGCACTATTAAGAAGAGTGGCCTTGTTGGAGGTGTGGCTTTGTTGGAGGAAGTGTGTCCCTGGGGACAGGCTTTGAGGTCTCAGATGCTCAAGCCAGGCCCAGTTAGACAGTCTATTCCAGTAGCCTGTGGATCCAGATCTAGAACTCTCAGCTTCCTCCCCAGCACCTTGTCTGCCTGCATGCCACCATGCTTCCTGCCATGATGATGGGCTAAAACTCTGAACTCTAAGTTGCCACCTCAGCTTTTGTCTGTAAATTCCTCTTACTCTTCCCCTTCCTCTCTCTCTCTCTGCCCTTCTTCTGGAGAGGCAACTTCTGCTTCTCCCTTCTCCTCCCCTTTTTCTTCCCTTTGCTTCTTCTCCCATCACTGCTGGGCCCTGCTCTGTCTTGTGGGCTCAACTCTGGTTCCCACCTTGATGGCATAACAGGCGTTCTGTCCCACCGGTGTTCCCCTTCCCGCTGCCTCCTTATCTCTCTTCCATTCATGAAGCCCTGAGCTGTGAGTGAAAATCTTAAACCTGGACCTTCAGCCAGCCCACTTCCCAACTTTCTGTCAGTCCACTGGGATAATTGGTAACACTGTTCCCTTTTTGGCCTAGTGCCTCTTGTGTGACTGCCCTTTCTTGAGTTCTCCCTCACCACTGCACTCACTGAGCAGTGCATTCATTTTGGGGGCCCAGGGCCCCTCAGATATTTTTTTTGCCTCACTGCTTCCCATAGCTAAAAATGTGAGTGGACCACTCAGAGTGGTTCTTATGCTGTTTGGATATTGTGTGTGTGTGTGTGTGTGTGTTGTTTTTTTCTTTTGAAACTCTCATAATTGGTCCTCACTGCTATAAGGACTGCTCTGAGCGGTCCTAACCCCTGGTTCCTGAGCCAACAGGCCAGGAATCATCTTGACTTTATTATCAACCCCTGCACTAGTCTGGAGACATCCAGGTAGTTGCCCTGGGGTTTGAATCCTTTTTGCCATTCTCACACTTTTAGCTATGGAAAACCAACCACATTTCTAACTTTTACCAGCAGATGACTAAATTTAAATAGTCACACCATGTGGACAACCATGGATGCTGCCATTTTCTTTGAATTTAACAAAGGGAGGAGCCAGAGGTTCTGCCCCTAACCAAAGAGCACCAGCAATAGGCTCTTCACGTGAGGTCCCACCCCTAGCCAGCTTCCTTTTGCTCACTTTTCATTTAACTCTATGTGCATAAAACTTAAATTCAACTGGGTGTAAACGCATGTATATTTACTGTTAAATGTTATAATTGTCTGTTCATTGTATCTCATTCCAGACTACAAAATAGTAAGTCTTATGTTTTAAATTGGTAGGTACTTATAAGTCTCTTACAAAAAATACTGTCTAGGTAATCCAGCCTTGCTTTAAAATTCAGTTCCATTGTTAAGCTTTTATTGCAAACAGTTTTTTCCTTGTTTGTCTTTCACAAGTACAAATATCACCTGTTAGGTTGGGAGCCATTACAGTCAAACTTGGACTCAGTTCTCCAGGCAGATTCTATACTGTAGTTATACCCGATAAACAGCCCTCAACTGCTCAGAGATCTGAGGAATATGACATTTAAACATTTAATTATTAAAAGACTTCTCATAACAGAGACAGGTTGGCTCCTAGCAGCAGCACTCCGTTTCCTCCAAAGAAGACAGAAGACAGATGGGCACAGAACAACGTCCATCCGCAATTTGCTTCATCAACCGTCAAGTGCTGACCACTGGACAAAACTGCCTTTCATCTAAACTGATGATCTCCAGATGTAGACATAATCACTAGAATCGACAGCCTAGCTGCTCAGGTAAAGGAAGGCTTGTCTTCCTACAGATTTCTAATCCACAGACCTTCTAAAACCTGGCAGGCCCTGCACTAACAGCAAAAGGCAAATATGACCCTCAATGACCATGGAGGGCCCTGAGGAAGGGCTGTAGTTAGCCAACCAAGTAAGTTATTTGTTGTTTTTAATCAATAACTCAAGTAAAATTTTATCCTTCTCAAAGATCTCTGATGCATTTTGACAGCTGAGACGTTTTGTCAGTTTAAAAGGACAACTTCGCCAAACAAATTTCAGTAAAATCCAAATACAAGTTATTAAGGTGTGTGCCTGCAAGTTATAAATGTGTGAGGACAAACACAAGTTATCAAATCTCTCTCTCATGCTGCCTTCCATAGTCTTAAAAATGCTTTTCATTATGCAAAAACATCTGTCACAGTCATTCTGACATAAATATGCTACTGTTTATATAATGTATATGTCTAAAACTTCTGTTTTCACAAACCCAAAAAAATTCTTGTGAGTTCCAGAGAGCTGAATTGAAGGATCCATCTTAAATAGGTCAGATACAGCCTTCTCAATCCGTGGTCCTGAAAATTTCTTTTTCCTTTTCCTAAACTTAGCTTTATCCTCTGTTCTGCCAACACCTTGCCAGATGCAAGAGACACTGGACAGTTCCATACCACAAACCTCGACAGGAGTAAAGCGACCAGCTACCCCAGGATGTGACCAGCACCCAGCTTTCTAGGTTCCCACCTCCAAGACAATGCTACCTACAACTCACTTGGTTCAAACAGCAAAATATAATCAATACAATGGTCCAGTGTGATATCTGTGTAAGAGACAGATGATCAAGATCCTGAGAACTAAGTTATGATACAGGATTTTTGAAATGATATACCCTTGGTGTCAGAGACCAGCCTCAACAAAAATACCTCTTGCCAGGGTAGAGACATGGAGATTTAGAAATATAATAAAGAATATGAAGACACGAATGAAAATAATAAAATGGAGAAAGAGATAGGATAGTATCGGTAAGGAATTCCAGTGAGTACTGAAAACTCGCCCACGTTTAATTTCCCACTGCTTAAAATACTCCTGACCTCTAAAGGTAGGAGTAAGGCAAAAGACTGCATTAATATGGTACAAGGAAGTGAACATACCAATTGAAAGTCGTAGGCTACATTCATAGTTAAACATTCTGTTGTTAGAACAAAACAGGTCACACTTACACCCTAGACCAAAATATTCTGAGGCAAACCACTCCCTGGGTGGAATCCCAGTTTATCTCCATAAAGGGAACTTGACTTCCTGCTACCATAAACTTTAGTGGACTCCAAGGGATCATGCAACCATTCCTATGTAAGACAGAGAAGGAAACTTCCTCTGGTGGTCTAGCAAAGGAACTGCCATGATTGGCGGTAAAGGGGTGAGACTGTGACTGGCCTAAGCATAACTCTAAATCTGTATATAAAGTGTGCTCTGATTGGTCCAAATATCCCCCTGTGTTCCTCTTAAGTGGTCTTTTCTTATTTTCCTTTAGAGATGCAGGATAACGTGATGATAGAGTGGCAGCAATGGCAGAGCTGGTGGAGTGTCAGCAACTGCAACAGCTGGGCAGCTGGAAGGCCAAGCTGCAAAAGTAGCCAGGAAGCTGGCTGNGCTGCAAAAGTGGCCAGGAAGCTGGCTGCTGCCTGATAGCTAAAGTGGGCGGTAGGCCAAGCTGCAGAAGTGGTGAGGTGGTGGGCTATTGACAGCTGAAGAAGAGGCTGCTGAGCAGTTCGAGAGAGTGGCTGATGCCCAAACAAAAGATGGAACAGAAGTAGAGAGAACAAAGAGATGATGTTGAAGGAGAGAAGGTTGTAAGAAGCCAGAGAAGACAGCACAGGCTCTGGTCATTTGAAGAGCTCCTGAGAGTTCTCAAGCCTTCATGAAGCCAAGAGTCTCATTAATTTCCAGACCTAGGAGCTGTGACAGGATAACTTTGTCAAGGGTGGAGGAATGCCGGCATGTGAGTAACCAACTGTTGCTGTGGACTAAGAAGTCATGATTTCCTAGGTTTACCCACAGCTATTCCAGTTGGAGAGCTGACGTTGCCAGGACCTGTAACAAGCACAAAGGATCTGACACCAGAGTATACCACCCGTGGCCGCCTCTGCTGTCTGCTTGCGGAGACAGTTTACAGCCGCAAACTCTGAGTCATACAAAAGCTACCTAAAACCATTGCTTAATAATTGTTTATTCATTGTTAATAAAAAGCTGATTGGCTGGTAGCCAGACAGAAAGTATAGGCAAGACAACCAAAACTAAGGACTGAGAAGAAAGAAGGGAGGAATCTGGCATTGCCAGCAGATGCAGGGAGAAGCAAGATGGGCATGCCATGCTGAGAGAAGGCACCAAGCCATGTACCAAAGCATAGATTAATAAAAATGGGTCAATTTGAGTTGTAAGAGCTAGTTAATAATAAGCCTGAGCTATCGGTCTAACGTTTATAGTTAATGTTAAGACTCCAAGTGGTTATTTAAGAGCAGCTGCCAGTACAGGAAAACTCTACCATGGCACCATTTAACACTAGAGAAAATCATAGTCACCAGTTGAATACTTTCAGAGACAGTCACATCTGCTTGCAAGGAAAAAAGCTGCAGTCAGCCCCAAAGGACTATAAGCTGGTCTCTAAAGTTTTGTTTCCAATAAGGGCCATGAGACAAACTTAAGTGGTGATCTAGAATGGAACTCTACCTGCTAAACTTTCTGAGTCTTCTTAACCTAGTGGTTCTCAACCTACAGGTCACAACCCATTTGGGGTCAAATGACCCTTTTACAGGGGTAGGCTAAGACCATCAGAAAACACAGATATTTACTTTACAACTCATAACAGTAGCAAAATCACAGTCTTGAAGTAGCAAGAAGATAATTTTATGGTTGGGGGTCACCACAACATGAGGAACTTTATAAAAAGGTTCCAGCATTAGGAAGGTTGAGAACCACTATGTGTGTGTGTGTGTGTGTATTTATAATGCATACATATGTGTGTGTATATATATATATATATGTACGCATGTATACATAGAGATAGTATGGTCCTAGCCAAAGTGAACTGTATGATGGGAGAGAGGATAAGGAAACTGGCATAGAGACAGCATGCATCTTGTCCATTTGTAGAAAGGTTCTACATGGAGTACTTATGAATGTACTACATGGAGTATGGTTTTCATTCAGTACAGTACACATGTCCTATACAGTGCTGATATATCATGGTAATAACTAAGGCTGCCACAATGAAGTTGCATAGGCTGGATACCTCAGACAGAGGCTAACTTTCTTACCGCTATAGAGCTTAGATGTCTGGAATGAAGAACCGGTTATTTTTGTAATCTTTATCCCTGATTTGCTGATGGCTACCTTCTGCCTGGGCTTGCACACAGTGGTTTCTCTGTATACCCTTATGTCCTATAAGGTTTATAAGGATAGCAGTTGTACTGAAATAGGGCTTGGCAAGCCTGTTTTGCCTTCAGTACCTCAATCAGGACCTCTACCCGCCAAGACAGTGACATTTTGAAGTGGTAGAGTTTAGGAACTTAACATATGAATTTGGGGGAGCACAATTTAGTCCATAACACGTGGAAAAAGAACTCTCCAGAAGAACAAGGCAACATCATTGGAGGCAATTCTATTTGTATGAGAAGGAAATGTCATAATATTTTAGTATTCCTCAGTAGAACAGAGCTTGTAAACAAGACACAACGACTGTCAACAGCAGGCTCATTCCTTGTTCCCAGTCCTGCCTCAATACCTGCCCTGAGCTCTAAGGCTGAATGACCTCTTTCTGACTTCTGTCTTGACGTTTAAACCTAAATCTGCTGTAAGCAAAAGCAACGTTTTTTTTCTTTTTATGCTCTAGTCCCATTTCATTTCTGTAATCTGTCTTTTAAAGCAGAATAAGAAGAAAGAATATAGATCATAAAGAGAAAAGAATTTGCCCTTGCTGTCTCTAGGCAGAAGTGTTCCAGCAACCTCTGTGCGCCTATCCTTAGTTGCTGAGGCAGATTGCAATTATCCCCTCTTGAAGTGGGAAAGCGATCCAGAATGCTCTTTGTGAGGATAGCACCACGAAGGAGGGTTGTAGAGTACAGCCCACAGCTTAGCAAGGTATTTCTGCATGAAGTTAGACGGTAGACATTGCAGAGCTCTATGCCCAGAGCATCTGTGCTGTAAACTCACCAGTGCTACCACTGTCGCACATAGCAGCCATGGAGAAAAATAGCACCATATCCAATAGAATCATATCCCCCAAACAAGCAATAGGTCACCTTCAGTCTATGGGCAAATTGGCCAGCCCTTATCAACTAATAATACAAGAAAATAAAAAAGTTACTAGATTGAACACCTATATGTGTGTATGCATGCTTGCTTGTATGTAGTGAGCCCAGACTTATGATGAACTATACTTCTTGTTGGCTCGTTTAACAAATTACATATGCCTGAGTATAAGTCACAGCTCAGTTCCTCTGAAATATTTCCACCCATGTCCCACAGACTCTCTGGGTAAGAGGTCAGGCCATGGGTGATTTAGAAGGGCTCCCTGGTGAGTCTTCCCTGTGCTAATGTTTGAGAACCCTGCTTCCAGCATTTCTAACCTCAGCTCCAATCAATCAGGAAGCTATTTCACCTTCTCTGAAAGGCTCTGTGGTAGCAACAGCTTCCCAAGGCTCTCTTGTTACCTAAAGGGAAGTAGAGGCTCCCTTCTTCCTGGCATTCCAGGTAGCCGGCAATTACTGAAAACCCTTTTTGGTTCCTGACACTTTTCTTCCTCCCCCAAGGGACAGTTTAGCAGCAAATGGCTCCCTAGTCACCGAACCAACTAAAGAAGTAATCAGGAAGCAAACAAAGCTTTGCTTTTGATAGGTACGAACTAGCTGCATGTATCGAAGAAAGTCTTAATTTACAAACCTCAGGCAATTCTTTGCTTTGGGTTCTCCAAAATGCCCAGATGTAACCTACACTAACTGGCTATCATTCCATCAGAGCTTGTAGAGGACTGAAAAACTGCTGTCAAAGAATTAGCAAACAACCCCCCAAAAGAGGGGTTTCTGTAAACATCTTAGGCTTTTTAGCCATATTCAAAGAAGTCAGTCAGCCCTACTGTTTTGGTACAAATACAGCCATAGCCAGTCTTCAACCATGAGTGTGAATATGCATCAATAGCCCTTTGTGATGAGCCCTAAAATCTGAAATGTGTACACATTATCTTTAGATGTCACAGTTTTCTTTTAACATTTCCTTCTAAACAATTAAAAAATATTAATAACAGCCTTACTTTGGAATATATACAAAGACAAATAGACTACAAACCCAGTCTAAACATAAAACCACTTGCTGTGTATACCACATGCTCTGCCATGTTCTCTGCATTGGCTCCTGTGACTCTGGCTATTTTCTACACATCTCTGTTTCCCCATCACGTGTGTCTGTAGTACCTCAAATTTCAACTGGTGTCTTATCCTCTAAGACCTCCTCCACTTCCCTGATGTCCCCCATTGTTTCAGATTTGCATTACATTGTGGTCAAGTTGCTTTACTCTTGTAGCCTTTGTGGCACTGAGTCTAATACACAGCTTGAATAAATGTTTCCTGAACCAGAGAAAAAACACATAGGAAACAGCAAAAGTAAGTTAGGTACCTAGATAAGCATAGTTAAAAGAGAAGGCATTCCTTTTAAAAATAAGGTTATTATTATTACTATTACTACTACTACTACTATTACTATTATTATTATTATTATTATTATTATGTTTTGTTTAGAGACAGGATTTTTCTGTGTAACGGTCCTGGCTGTCTTGGAACTCACTCTGGAGACCAGGCTGGCCTCAAACTCGCAGAGATCCACCTGCCTCTGTGTCCTGAGTGTTGAGATTAAAGGTGGGCTCCACCATGTCCCTCCAAAAAGGCATGCTTAATTGCTGTCAAGTAAGTTAAACGATAGCCTCTAAATTATGTCAACGGGACATGGGACAAGGAGGTGACTCAGTGGGTAAAGGTGCTGTCAAGCCTGATGATCTGAGTTCAATCTTTGGAACCCACATGCTTGAGAGAACCAACTCCCACAAGTTGTCCTGTGACTTCCACATGTTTATTGTGGCAAGCATACACTAAACAGACAGACAGACAGACAAAGAAAACATGTCCTTGTTCTGCTAGCCAGATCTTGTGATATGTGCCTTTATTGGGAAAGTTCTTCACAGATGTAATTAAGGGCTTTGCATTGCCATCACCCTACGTTACCCAGGTGCTCCCTAAACACAATGATGGCTAGCCTACAACATAGAAGCAGATACACAGGGAAGGTTATGTGAAGATGGCGCCAGAGGTTGGAATGCCACAGCCACTAGGAGTGGAACGGACATCAGAAGCTGAGAGGAAAGAGAGGCTTCTCTAGCAAAGCCTTTAGAGTATGACACCGCCCAAACCTTGGGTTTAGAACTGAAGAGATATTCCTCTTGCTTCAAAGCCTCAGTCTGTGGTAACTTGGAACAGCAAATGCTGGGGAGTCTATGTAATACTCAATACCCCTCTCCCGCAGTTGGGTTAGTATATTTGTACCTAAGCTTCATTTATCACTTATTCTGTACAGGTTTCATAAACTATGCATCAAACTTTTGCAACAATCTTATAAAGCAGTAAGTGGCTTTAGTCCCTGGCTAGTAAGTAATAGAAGCAGAACTGAGGCCAAGCCTTCTAACCTGTTTCCTCTCATTCTTCATGCTCCCAGCTAGACTCCTTCCCTTCCCCCTTCTGTGTCCCAAACCTTAGGGAGAAGGAGGAGATTTTGACTTCTCAAGTTTTTCTTTAGAGGGTGAAATTCCCTGAACTGGACTTTTTCATCCTAGCATCCCACTTTTGGTTAAACAAGGTCAGGAGTGTCTGTTGCTCAGGTTTCAGCAGAGAAATTTTGCTTTATTACTGTCAATCATCACCCTCTTTTCTTCTTGTCATACTTCTACCCTCCATGCCTTTTAAATTTTTTATCTTTATTTTTTGTGTTTTTTTTGAGACAAAAACTCTGTAGACCAGGCTGTCCTCGAACTCAACAGAGATCCACCTGCCTCTGCCTCCTGAGTGCTGAGGTTAAAGGTATGTGCCACCACTTCTTTGATTTTCAAGAGGTGGAAAACATGTTAGCCTTCAAAGGGATGCAGCTTCGGGAAAGTCTGTTTCACCAGGCAGCATCTAACAAGCATAGGTTTTACTTTCCAGTCAGGAAAACAGTAAGAGGACGCCATGCTAGACAACTCTGGGAAGATGCCAACATTGGAGGTCCCAGCCTATTTTTGGAAAGTCATGGAGGACAAAATGTCCCGTGGACATTGGGATCTTCCACAGAAGAAGGTTCTGTGGACCAAGCACTGGTCTCACAGCAAGTGTCCCCCCAGAGAAATTAGGGGTATGAGAGTCCCTGACTCAAGTTTTAAATATCCTGGGGGTTAAATAACTCGAGCAAATTAACTCCACTGAAACTAATTTCTATTTTCACAAATACTAATAATGCATTTTCTTTATAGATGATACAGCCTGGATATTCCTTATCCAGAAAGCTTCAGATGAAAAGCATGTCTGACTTCAGATTATTTTGGATGGTGGAATATTATAATCATACTAAGGTATGGAACTCATGTTTAAATGCAATGCTCATATGATGTGTCCTTTATGAACAGGTCTTAGATAATTTGATACTTTCTGCTTTCTTTTGCTTGTGGTGCTGGAGGCTGGAAGTAGAGCTTCAAGCGTGCTAGACAAGAGCTGCACCACCTAGCTGTGTCCTGAGCTCCAGAGTTTATGTTTTATGTGTTCAGCATATGTGCATCTTGACTGCATTGTTCACATGAGGTTCAGTCTTTTTTCCTTTTTCTTTCATCTTGTGAGCACTCAAATTGTTCCAGGAGCTGAAGCATTTTGAATTCTGGGTTTTCAGATTAGGAATTCTCAAGCTAATTCATCTTAAAACACTGGCCCAGGGAGGCACTGTTGTCAGGGCTTTAGATACTGGAACCTACCTTATAGAGTCTGGAGTGATGGCTTTAGCATGCCACGTCCTCTTCCACCAGCCTCCCCATTCCTTCTTTGTTAACAGTTTCTTTTGCTCGATGTAACATTGTCACTTCATTAACTTTTGAGAAACTAGATAAAGGCTCAAAGTAATAGCAAAAATAAGAATGTCTGGGGCAAGAGAGATGGCTCAGTAATCACGAGCAGTTACCACTTTTGCAGAGGTTCCAGTTCAGTTCCCAGCACCCACAAAGCGCTTATAACCATCTGTAACTCCAGTTCCAGGAAATCCACCCTTCTTCTGGCCTTCTAGGCACCAGGCACACACATGGTGCACCTACATACATGCAGTGAATCACTCATACACATTAAATAAATATTTTAAATAATGTCCAAAGCTCACATGCACAAACCCACCACTGAAAATAATTTACAAAATAAAAGATAGCTTCAGAGAAGAGAAATCTTTCCATTAGCAAAATTAAGGACACCCCCTGCCCCGCGCGCGCGCGCGCCCGCGCGTGTTCGGACCCAGGCTGTTTTCACAACCCGGCCCGGGAACATTTAATTAGTGCCATTTCATCAGGGACTCCTCTCCTCTGCACTCTTGATGTCTTCTGGAAGCATTCATTATCTCAATAGAACTCCACTGATTATTGAGGCATTGTTATTCTGCTGCTTCTGTTGTGACCTCTTCCTTTCTGAAGTCACCCCGTTTGCTTCAAAGATGACACACAAGTAAGAATACTAATTCTCTCTACTGTTGTATTAACCAGGTCCTGTAGCCCCCACATGTCACATTGGAGAAACCAGAGTGCATGATATCATTAGTAGAAATTAGCCTGATATATGCAGATGGGGAAAGGTCACTGTGAAATCTATTAACATGTACATATTAATATGCACTAATAATTATAGCTAAAAAATTATCTACTTAAAAAAGAAAGTAGCAATTATTATAATACAATTTTGGTGAAAATAGTCAATGCTTCCTTCCATTACTTTTGATGTTTTATATAGTATATATGTATATGATTTTTTATAGTGATGGTTATAATATATAGCATTATCTACTCTGTACTTCAGATAAAACTTTTTAAAAAATGATTTGAAGCCAGAGGAAAGTTAATTAATTGTGCTGCTGCAGTGCTGAAATCAACACAGAACCATGAATCTAAAGTCCCAAATCTGTGTGTTCTTTTAAAAGCGATTTTAAAATTGTTATGTACCTGAGTGGTTTGTCTGTGTGTATGTATGTGCGCTACATGAATCCCTGGTGCCAACAGATATCAGAAGAGGGTAAAAGATGGCTGTGCACCACCACAGGGATGCTCAGAATGGAACTCAGGTCATTTGAACAAGCAACAAGTGCTCTTAACTACCAAACTAACTCTCCAGTCACAGTTTGTGTATTCTTAAGATTATGGTAGAACTACAGACCTTAGCCTCTCATGCCGACATTTAATATCACTGGGTATCCACATGGTTGTCATTGTCTATCTGCTTCTTCAATGTAATTGTTAATCTCGGTGACTTGATCAGATTGAGAGTCATTTAGAAAACTGGCAAGACATACATGTGACTGTGTGCTGGATTGTGTTTCTGGAGATGACTGGCCTGAGGGTCAGCAAACTGGGGTGGAAGTCCCATCCTGGCCTGGATACTTCAGTTTGGGATCCCAGCGGGAACAAAAAGTGGCCAGAGGGGGAAATTCACTCTCACTCTCTCTCTGTCTCTCTCTCTGTCTCTCTCTGTCTCTCTGTCTCTCCCTCTCTCGGAATGGGAGCTTTCAGACATCAGACAAGATTCTTCAGCATCTGAATGAAAATGTGCCCCAGTAGTCCTCCAGGGCCCTTCAGAGCAGTGCTGCATCATTGGACATATTTACTCTGAAGCTCCCAGGTTGTTGAATTAAACAGCTGCTGGTTTTCCTGGCTCTCTAGCTTGCAGAAAGGCATTGTGCAAGCTAATCCAACAAGTCCCTGCTTAATTCCATTCTGCCTCTCCAGAGGCTCTACTCCTTTGAAGAGTTCTAATAACTTAGTCTGCTTAGTTCCACCATCAAGTGTCATTTCGTCCAATAAGGAAGCTGACCTGTGTCACAGATCCTATATATTTTCTTGTTGTTGGGGCTTTCTGTCCTGCCTGGTTTCTGTCCTCCCACCAGGTCCCACAGCCATTTAGCCCCAAAGAAATTACACAGAGGTCTATATTAATGATAAACTGATAGGCCCATTAGCTCAGGCTTCTTATTAACTCTTATAACTTATATTAACCCATTATNNATAACTTATATTAACCCATTATTCTTATCTATGTTAGCCACATGTCTTGGTACCCTTTTCAGCGGGGCAATCACATCTTCCTTCTTCTTTGGTTGGGACAGGACTGGGGAGCAATGGGCTTTCTCCTTCCCAGAATTCTCTTGTTCTCCTTGACTTGCCTCTACTTCCTGTCTGGTTATCCTGCCTATACTTCCTGCCTGGCTACTGGCCAATCAGCATTTATTTAAAGCATAATTGACAGAATATAGACAATTGTCCCACACCAGTTTCCCCTGAAAATTCATCTACAGGGTTTGGAAGATGTGGAGATTGTAGGAGCCCATGTATGACTCAGTTTCCATCTGGAGTCCATTCTGACTCATAAGTTATTTGAGTTCAAGCTTGCCTGCACTGCTTTTTCCAATAACTTAAGGGCTGTGAAATATTTCTGATTCTTCCCATGAGAAAAGAGCACTCTATCTAGTAAAAGGTAGACTGCTGACGACAAACCTCAGGAACAAGATAGAAAGTGAAGCTGCTTCTGAGCAGCAAGCATATGTTGGAGAGAAGGCTGCTCACTCAAGGACAGGAATGGTCTTGTTAGATACTGACTGACCGTCTGTGCTGTGCTTTGTTCTGCTTCTGTATATAAGCAAGTTATGAAATAAACTCTGGACTGATTGGCTGTTTTGACATAACCAAACAGACCTCCCAAATCTATCCTGTATTTTCTGTCTCTGTTCCTTTCATCTGACAACTCCTTAGCCTTGATGACCCCTGATCCAGGAACCTCAGCTGACTTTGTAGGAGTGGGCTCTGGAAATAGCTCTGTAGACCAGGCTGCCCTCAAAATCAGAGATCTACCTATCTCTGCTTCCTGAGTGCTGAGATTAAAAACACTGCTGCCACTGCTGGCTTGAGGAGGCTCTTCAGAGAAGTGAAGCAATGTGCACATGTGTACACACACACAGTGTGTGTGTGTGTGTGTGTGAGCAGCAGCAGCACAGGGAGAGAAAGACCCTCTGCAAAGCAGATGGGAGACTCAGAAGTCCCTAAACACAGTATTTTTATTTATTTATTTTTATTGAAAGTACATTTTTTCATACAATATATTCAGATTACAGTTCCCCCTCCCCCAGCTCCTCCCAGATGATCTCCACCTCTCCACCCACCCAAATCAAGAACACCCTTTCTTTCTCTCTCATTAGAAAATAAACAGACATGTAAAAAATAATAATGATTAAATAAAATTAGATAGAAAAAAGCTAACAAGCTAGAATAGGACAAACCAAATGGAAGAAAAAGGGAGTCATTGTATTGTTATGTTCCTTTGACAAAACAACAGTTTTTGGTTTTCCTCTACGTTCGTGGCCTATTTAGTCACGGGTTCTCAGCTACCTGAGTAGTGTGGAACATGGGTTCCGTCTGATGGAGTAGGACTTAAATTCAATCAGGCAGTGGCTGGTTACTCCCACAGTGTGTGTGTCACTATTGTGTCAGTGCACCTTGCAGGCAGGTCGCCATTGTGGATCAAAGGATTTGTAGTTGAGTTGATGTAGAGTGCCTTCCAGTACCGTGAACCTTAGTCAGTAGGGGTGAAGCCTGTAAGTAGGCACCAGCTCAGCTCCACCTTATTCAGTAAGTTATTTGGGTGTTGTCTTCAGCAAAAGGGCATTGCCATCAGTTTGGGGAGAGCACCCAATAGATTCAACCATAGCCTAGATTGTTTGGGGGGTTTCTATGGGGTCCCTTGGCCAACAATTCAATTAGATGTAACCCATTCCAGGCACTGCAGGTTTCATTTGGTGAAGAGAGATGTCTTGGGGGCTTTGTCTCTCCNATATATATACATACACATTTTAAGAAGCTTCTATTAACTTTCCATATGCCCCCTCAAATGACCCTCAGTTTTAGCTACCCCTTCCTTTACTCCCTTTCTTCCTCTTCTCTCCCCCTTCACATTTGATCTTCCCTTTCCAGTTCCCCCATCCATTCATAATTATCTGTTCTATTTACCCTTCCTATGGAGATCCTTCCCTTGCTCCTAGTCCCTTACTCTATAACTAACCTCTGTGGTTATATGGATTGTATCCTGTTTATTGAAGACTTAGCAGCTGACATCCACATAAATACATATCATATTTCCCTTTTTGGGTCTCGGTCAACTCACTCAGTTTGATTTTTTTTCTAGTTCTATATATTTACTTGCTAATTTCATTTTTAACAGCTTAGTAATATTCGATTGTGAAAATAGACCACATTATTTTAAATCCATTCCTCTGTTGGGAAACAGCTAGTCTGTTACCAATTTCTGGCTATTTTGAATAAAGGAACAACGAACATGGATGAATAAGTGTCTCTATAACAGTATGTAGAGTCCTTTGGTATATGCCCAAGAGTGGTATAGTTGGATTTTCAGGTAGATCAATTCCCATCTCCCAGAAAAACTGCCACACTGATTTCCATAGAAGTTGTACAAGTTTGCACTCCTACCAGCAATGGATGAATGTTCCCCTTACTTCACATCCTTGTCAGTATAAACTGTTATTTGTTTTATTGATCTTGGCCATTCTGACTGATATAAAATGAAATCTCAAAGCAGTTTTGATTTGAATTTCTCTGATGACTAATGATATTAACACTTGAAGTATTTCTCAGCCATTTGTGTTTCATTTTTTTGAGAACTCTATTTAGAACTATGTCCCACTTTTAATTGAGTTATTTGTTTTCTTGATATTCAGTTTTTTGATTTTTTATGTATTTTTAATATTAACCCTGTATTACATGTGTCGTTAGCAAAAATCTTTTCCTTATTCTGTGGGCTGCCATGTTGGCTGAATAATGATGTCCTTTATCGTACAGAAACATTTCAGTTTCATGGAGTCCTATTTATTAATTGTTGATCTTAGTGCCTGTGCTATTGTTCTTTTCAGAAAGTCTTTTCCCATGCCAATGAGTTCAAGGCTATTCTCCATTTTCTCTTCTATCAGGTTCTGTGAATATTGCCTTATGCTGAGGTCCTTGACCCATTTTGGGTTGAGTTCTGTGTAAGGTGATATGTATGGATCTATTTGAATAGTTTCCCTTTCCTGATTTAGGGTTGGTGACTGATTGGCCTTGAAGTCCTCCAGGCAGTCCAGAAGCATGGAGGGCCTACTGGTGGAAGAAAATAAGAAGTTTCCAGGTCTTTGCTTTCGGGTGCGAGGTCTCTGTCTCAGGTCAGGAGGGTGAGGAAGTTCACCTTTATTACATAGTTATGATACCTATCCCTATCTGCCTGTCAGAGAAGCCCATCCTTCATTGTTGCCTGTGGAGGCCAGAAGTGGGCATTGGATCCTCCGAAACTAGAGAGAGAGATGGTTGTGAGCTTCCATGTGGGTGCTAGGAACCAAATCCGGGTTCTCTGAAAAAGGAGCTCCTAGCCACCATCTTTCTAGCCCCTAACTCCAGTTCCTTGTAAAGCATTATTCTGGCTCCCTAGTGTCTTCATATCAGGCTGTTAGTGTGGGAAATGGTGATGTGTACAGCAAAGGCTTGCTTCTGGTCAAGATTTTGATGGTATCTAGGCTTCCTAAGATGACTGGATGTGTTGTTCATCACTATTATGCAAAGTCACAAAAAACAGAAGGAAAGGGCATTGCTATTCAAACCACATGAAGGCCTGTCTCCCTTAAGACTATTAGTACAGACTTCAGGTCCGGGTCTTCTCTTCCTTTATAGCCCCTTCCCTCTGACCTGACATCTTGTCTTCTGTCATACTTGGAACTATGTCAACTCTCTCTCTCCATATAGGCAGAAATGATACAGGCATAGGTGTATGTATAGGTATAGACATAAATGGCATAGATATTGATATACACACTTTTCTCTCTTTCTGAGAGTATCCTTGGACAGGCTTTGTAGTTCAAGCTGGGTTTGAACTCTTGATCCTCCTTGCCTCAGCCTTCTGTGAGCTGGAATTACAGGCATGTGCCACCACCATACCAGTCTTGCAAACATCATCACTAAACATTCTGGATTTGCCTCATTGATACTTTGTCTTAGGGCCTGTTATTTATTGATTAAAGCTGGGATTTCTTTGTCAATGTGGTTTTTGTATTTTATCATGATCTTCTAGTATCAAGAATCTTCCCTTCATTAAGTCATAGCCCACTTTGACTGAACTTGCTAGAAGAATAAATACATCCTTCATCTACACATAAACCTGTGACTTCTTAGCCAGCATAAGATTTAAAAGGCGTTTTTAAGTTGTATTTATAGTCTCCGTTTATCAACCTCAAAAAGATTAATTTCAGCATTTGTATTTCATTTAGTTGTCTGCCTTCTTTAAAAATAGCAACGAATAACACTGGAAGACAGCTTTTCATGAGTTTGTTTATTGGATTATCTTTAATAGTCTCATTTTCTTATTTATTGCCGGGGCTCAAGTACAATGCAATCTTCATTAATTAACATGCGCAGGCAATGATGGTATCATAAATAAAGCAGTGTGGAGAGGATAGCTTTGTTATGGTGTCTTGCAAGATAGGTTAGCCTAAAAGGAAAGGCATGCATGTTCTCTGGCTTGAAAAGAAGAAAGGAGCCTTTCCCTCCCCCTTCCTCATCTGGTTATGAACATACACCAGGCAGTCACTGATTTTCCAAGTGAAAGGTCTTTTCCTGACCCCTGGGAGGGCTAACTTTATGGCAAAATGAAAGATTATCCCCACCATCTGTCACTGAAACTCAGTCTCCACCCTATATCCAAGTCTCTGAGCAGTGAGAAAGCCAAAGAAACGGATAGACTTAAATGTACTGGGAGCTGTTTCAGGAACAAATGTGTTTCTTATTTGTCTGCAGAAGAATTTCGAGATTGGCTGGTTAACAGGCTTCTCACTGACAGCTGAAGGGAAGGTTAGTGATCACAGGCTGGAGGTACTAAGGAAAGGAACTCACTGTGCTGTGGGGCTTGATGGGAAAGGAACAGAGGGAACACCAGGTCCTGAAATGGAAGCTGATGAACTGAAAGCCCAGAAAGACCCTGCTGGGGAGGGAGAAAAATGAAGTCAGGGACTTGTGGAGACAGCATTTAATGTCTACCCAGGGAAGGCAAGCAGTCCTCTTTAGAGCAGGGGGAAGTAGATATGTCAGCTTTCTGTTATTGTAACAAGTACCTGAGATAATCAACTAAAAAAGAGAAAGGTTGATTTTAATTCATGGTTATGGAGTAGGGCCCTTTTCCTCCAGGAAAGCATGCTCACCCATCTTGGAGTTTGTTACCCTGGTTTGGTAGCTATGGCAACTAATTGAATGGCCCAGTCTAGAGGTCGCTATGCCTGTGCTGATGACAATAGAGATGTTGATATTCCTTATAAAATGATAGACAAGAAGTCATGGGACTCTCATCTGGGAACCTTCCTGTCCCTACCTGCAAATAGTCTTGGGAAATGCTAGTGTGTATGGAAAGTGGAAGGTTAACAGAGAGGGGACTCTGACACAGCCAGGAGGCTGTCATCTGTCTTAGAGATACCCATATTCCTATAACTAACTCACCCATGCTCTGTAAACAAGCACAAATATATTCCTTGGTCTTCAAAGCCGGATTTTCATGGAAAGGCACTTTTGTCTGTCACTGGTATGCTATCTGTGGTGAATAGATTCTTGTTTCCAGTTCTCTGAGAAAATATAGCACAGTGGGAGCTGTCAGTCCATGGTTCATCAGCCCATCTCTTCAGGAGCAGTGGCGAAGCAGGCACAACCTGGTCGATGCACGTAAGAAAGGAAATTGCTCTCCTCATGGTGGCCGAGAAGTGAAAATGAAGAGAAAACCAGGATCACCATATCCCAGAATCAGTCAGCTTTCTCCTACTCCACACCCTAAAGGTTGCCTAGTGGCCCTTCATGCCCAGCACCAAGTATTAAGCACATGGACCTTTGGAAACATTTAAGATTCAAACTGCCACAGTAGACAATATGGTGTTCTTGACAGAGGCAGTTGTGGAAGGCTTCTCACATCTGGGGGGCTCAGAGTAAGGAGAAAGAATGTCTGTGTGAGGTCACGGCCATTGTGGACAAAGAGATGCAAATCCTAGTATACAATGTGATTGCTTAGCTGCAGTGTCAACACTTGTCAGAAATTCACTTAAGGGCTGTGTTTCCAACCTCAACACAGTCACAGGTTTGCAGCTGAGACATGGAGCTGTGGGCATTTCTATGTTTAAATCCACAGGCAACTTAGGAGACAGATGAGTCGTTGACTTCCCTGGTGTGTGTGTGCCTTTCTTTTCCTCCTCATCTGCCTCAGAGTTTTGCGTTCACTCTGGAAACAAAGGCACAGGCATGCTTAACACAGGTACTTGAATTGTCAAGCCAGAACTGAGCCATGGTTAAACTTGAGGAACAGTGAGACACTTGTTAGTGGCCAATGCAGGGCAATCGAAACAAAGACAGCAATGGCCAGAAAGATAACTGACGGTGACACGCCAGAGCACAGTAGATGCTCCAATGCCCTATGGGGAGCTTCCCAGGAGACAGCATAGTGAGCCCAGACCTGGAGTTCAGTTCTGTCAGGTGGGGAAGGAAATGAGGCTCTGGAAGGGAGTTCTGGAACCACAATACCACAAAACCACAGTACTGTCTCAAGCATGACTGTCACTTCACATAAGAGGAACACCCAAACTCAAAACCATCCTGAGTCACAGAACTGCTTCAGGCAAACCCCAGAGCAGCCTACTCTACACTTGCCTTCAGGGAACTATTTTTAAAATCCATTTTGAAAATGTTATTTTTATTAGAAAATAATGATACAGGTTTATGAGATACAATGTATTATCTTGGTATATGTTTATTGTAGAATGCATAAATCAAACCACCAAAGAAGCATTTATTTCCTAATCATCATGAAGAGGAAAAATAAGGATCTCTTCTTTCAAATGATCATATCTAAATAATTTATAAGAAAGAGAACTAAACTGCTTCCTGATGAGAGAGATTTTAGATTTCTAGCAAAAGTGTCTCTTGGTTACCAACTGAAATGTGTCTTTCTAATTAGATTTCGCTGAGTTTCTGTATGATTCAGACATGGTGCACAGCCTTCCAAAGACTCAGATCTCTTCTCAACCCACCGAAAACACTTCTTATTTTCTTCTCTGCTCCCAGTTAGCCACTGAAATTCCCTAATTCTGCTGAGATCACTCTTTTTAGTTCTGCACACATTTAACAAACTATTATTAAAACTAAAATTTAAATATCTTATCAATCCATTTAAATAGAAAAATGGAAATCTGAATTACAGATTATTTTAAAAGAAATTAACTTGATTTAGTAGCAAAAAATGAATTTTATTTCATTAAAAATAAAGATTCTGAAAGAGTAGGGTCCTGGATAAGAATGACCTATAATCAGCACCAGATTGTTTTACATTTTTTTATATTTTTATTTTTTGTACATCTTTGAAAAGAAATTTGCTAAGTATTGCCCCAGTTAGTGTATGGCTTTAGCCCTTGACACACTGTGACCATGCTTAGCAAACACAACTTTTCTCACCTAGGACTCTGGAAAGCACACAGAGCTTTGCTGAAGGTGTCCAGCCTATGGAGGGATGGAAGGGGCATAATCAGAGGGGACAGGGCTGCAGCTAGACAGGAAGAATAACTATGGTTCATGATAACTAAGGGAATATTTCTAAAGAGAAATTTTAATGTTCCCAATATAAAGAAATACATCTGAGGTGAGATATGCCAGTTACTCAAATCTGATAATTAAATTCTTACTAGATCCTATAAATATATAATTACTTTATGTCAGTTGAAACATATTTTCCCAGTGTGTGTAAAGCCATGAATTTAATTCATAGTAACACACAAATATACATCATACATATTTTTTTAAACGTGGAAGGGTTTTTATTTCCACTCAAAAATCTATTGAAATATTTTTCAGAGGTAAAGGGCCCCCCAAAACAAGCATTTTCTTAATGTATCAGCCCCTGTGGGCTTGAATTTGCTGCTGTGTTGGTCTGAGGAAACTAAGCTGGCCATTCTCTATCAGTTTTTCAAAATGCTTGTCAAAACTTCCTGAAGGCCGGATCCCTCTCGGTCTATCTGCGCCGGCAGCTGTGGTCTGTCAGTAACGATTCTCACGAACACCCCTGTGGCTTAGCGTTCCCCCAACTCCAGTTGTCCCAGCTGGATCTGTGTTTGCTAACTGCCCTGTCAGACCCACTCCTGCTTCGTTTTGAGGCTGACTTGACATGTGCCTACTGATCTTGAAGCCACACGGGGACCATCAGAACTTTTCCTCCTGGGAAAAAATATTTCATGCAGTGATGAAGTCCCTTCTAGATTTTTTTTTTAAAGTGGTGATAACCTTTATGAAAAAATAGCCAATAGCTCATTATTAAAGGATGTTATATTAACTTTATTAAGGTAGTTTCGTAAGTGTGGAACACATAAAGTTAGTAAAAGTTCTGTTGTTTTAAAGCAGAGCTTTTGGCAGGAGATATGACTCAGAGGTTAAGAACACTTGTTGCTCTTGCAGAGGATTTCAGCTTTGTTGCCATCATCCACATAGCAGCTCACAACTGCCTCTAAACTCCAGTTCCAGGGGATCCAGCACCTTCTTCTGGCTTCCATAGGCTCCTGCATATATGTGGTGCACAAAACTCATGCAGGCACACACACGTAAATAAATCTTTAAAAAAAAACAGAATTTTTCATATGGAAGGTATTTATTGTTTTCTTGTGTCCTTAGCATATTTCTACAAAATAACCACAGATCATTTTTCTCCAAATCATTCCAAGTATGTAACAACATTGAAAATGAACATCATTATTTCTTCCTACCATAGGAAATGTTTTCATAGTCACTATGATACTTCTGAAAGAAAGCTTATTTTCCTTCATGGCGTCTGTCATGTTAAAGGAAAGGGATATATTAGTATGGTTTTTTATCTGTGGCCAGTGCTGATGATCAAGGGCTTAACTACAGTTTACATGAAACATTTGGATTGTAGGCAACTTGACTGTTTCTCTGTGTTCTGTTCTTATAGTTGAAGCAATAATTCCTGCTCATACATTTTAGTCCCTGCTACATTAGCTAGGCAATGGGTTGCAATCTCTCCCAAAGAGAGATGAATAAGTTCTAATCCCCTGTGCCTGTTAATGTAACCTTATTTGGAAATGGGGACTTTGAAAGTCAAAGTATGATGAGCTCTGCAGCCAATGACTGCTGTCTCAAGAGAAGACTTAGACACGCTGAGACACATCACCAACACCCACAACCACACTACAAATACAGCCATGAAGACAGTTATAGACTGAAATAATACAGCTATAAGTCTAGATGTTTGAGAACTGCTTCAGGGCCGAGGGTGTCGTTCAGTCATTTGGGAAGGAGGGAGGAAGAGAAAATATGGAGGCAGAAATGAGGAAGAGAGGAGAGGGGAGGGAAAATCATTTACAGCTGTCAGAAATTAGAATTCAGTTATGGAAGTGATTTTCCCGGAGCCTCCAGAAGGAAGAAACTCTACTGACATATTGAGTCCAAACTTCTAGATTCCAGAAGAGGGGGGAAATAAATTTCAGTTTTCTTGAGGTCATCTGTAGCTCTATGACATGTATATATTTCACTTATAACAAATCTAGTCTTTAAGAGATGTCATGTTTAGTATTTGGGGATATGACTCTGTAGGTAAAATGTTGCTGCACAAGTGTGAGGATCTGAGTTCAGATCCCTCAGAAGCCACATAAAACGCTGAGTAGTAAGCATGTGTCTACAAGCCCAGCACTGGGAAGCAGAGACAGGAAAGTTCTAGGTTTAGTGAGAGAAACTGATGGAAAAAACAAGGTGGAAGAGCAGTTGAGGAAAGCATCCCAATGCCAACTTCTGGCCTCCACTTGAGCCTGCATGGGTACACTCCTGCACACATGTGCATATATGCATGCAACACACACACACACACTCCCTCACACACACATGAACACATACACACAATCAATCGGCAAAATGAGAGAGACAGAGAAAAACATACACAGGGGATTTTTAGGTACTTTGGGCAAAGTACTGTTAGGCACTGATGATTCCAGGAGGGCATAAGAGATTACAAACTAGTTGAGGTGAAAGATATACAAATAGATTTTTTTTGTTTCTATTGTGGAAAATTCTTGTCTTTTAGAGTATCTAACCCAAAAGGAAATGTATCAATGTCAAAGATTCTATTTGTTTTCTCTTCTTCATAGTCCTCCTGTAGTCAAACTGTTCATTTCAGTCCAACAGATGCCTATTGCTTGACTGCAATCTTTGGATATAGTAAGTATATTGCTGGTTTCATATAAGTGATGAAGGTGAAGAAGACATCCATTTATTTATCTTGAAGTTGTAAAGGAGATATCACTGATACTATGTTTGTTGAGTCCTTTTCTTTTAGAATGTTGCTTCAAGCTAAAAACTACACAAAAACCAGAAATCATTTCATATTGAAAAAAATGGGAAAATGAAAAACACAGTCCTTGTGGTATAGTTTTGTTATTGTTCTTTTTAATGTCAAACAGCTGTATTGTGTTTTCAACTCAGATCACCACTGTTTTAGCCTGTTTAACCTTTTAGAACTAGGGGAAACTTACTAACTTATTCTTACTCTTCATAGTTCTTGTGGCTAGAAGTCTAAGATCAAGGTCCATTGTCTTCCTCAGTTGCTATCCAAACTATTTTTGGGACAGGTTCTCTCATTGAAGCTTGATGTCTCAGCTAAAAGGGCTTCCCAGCAAGCCCCAGGAATCCTCCTGTCGCCAACGCCCTAGGCCCTCTGGAACCTCCGTTATAAGGTATTAGGGTTTTTGTTTGTTTGTTTGCTTGTTTTTCATGAAGAAAAATACTCTAATTACTTCTAAGAGTAGTTGATTACCGGGCTGCTCTGGGGTTTCTTCTGTTTTGCTGCATCTGTTCAGTGTGAGACCCTTTTGTGAGATCATTATCAGTCTGCTGTAAAGTCAGCTGATATTATAATGGGGTTCTGACTGCACGAGTATGTAATTCATGGCTTTTAAAAACATGCCATCGTTGTCCTAACTCTGCAAAAAGAGATGAATAAATGTTGGTTTCAATTTCTAGGCTTTTTCTAATGGCCTAGATAAAATAAATTCCAAGAATGTCATTGGTTTAGTTTTGTTAGTCTTGGTGGAAAATGTCATAGTAAGTTTGTCATGTTCAAATAATGTGCACTGTGGTACAGTTTTCTCAGAGAAAAAGAAATGTCAAGTGAATAGGCCTAGACTCAGTGAGATAGCTGTCTATAGATCATTTTCTCCTGAAGTTTTCTGTTGCCAGATTAAGGCAGGCCACCCTGAAGTTGGCTTCAATGCAAATTTCAATATGGCTCTGCATTCAGGAAATATTCAAGTCAAGAGGGTCCAAGAAGAGGGATGGGGAGATGGTTCAGGTGATAAAGTGCTTATTATCACTCAAGCATGAAGGTCTGAGTTCAAATTCCCCCAACAAGTGTGTCTATAGCCCCAAAGCTGGGGTAGTAAAGCCAGGTTAATGTCCGGAGCTTTCTGGTCACCCAATCTAACCATATTGGTGAGGTCCAGGCTCATGGAGAGACCCTGTCTCAATAAAAGAAAATGGAAAGCAATTAAGGAAGACACTCAGCATCAACTTCTAGCTTCAATGCATGTTCACACACATGACTTGCATGCACACACACGAGTTACATGTACATGTATATACATAAACACACACACACATGTACACAGCACCCAAACACGCACAGTGCCCCCCAAAGAGAAAACTCAGAGGACACTATTCAGACATTCCTGTCAGCTGCCGCATAGCCCAGTGCCTTGTCTCCTCTGTAGGTCTGTCCCTATTATCTTCTGGAGGGGAACTCTATTACTTGAGAGGTAATTATTCAGCCTATTTTGCCTGTATGTGCCACTGTCTAAACTATGTCCTAAAGTTCACTGCTTTCTGAAGGAGGAACCTATGGATCCTCACGAACAGCATGCTGAGGTCTGCATTTTCCCCAGACCCCGTGACTCTGCTGATCTTGAGCTTCAGCTGATGATTTTTTTTTCCTTGCAGGTCATCTCATTTAGGTAAGTTTTAGAGTCCTCACTTCCAGGGTTTATGCTAACAGTTGATCTCTTTCCCTTCCACAGAAAGAAGGCTACTCTGTTGCCCAGTCATCAGTACAGTAGTTCAACTTTGATGACTTTTATATTCCTTTCCAGTTCAGGTATTTCTTTACTCGACTAACAGAGTGAAACTTATGGCAAAAAATCATGTGTAAATGGGGATGGAGATTCAATTCAGTGGTGGAGTACTTGCCTTGTATGTGCTAGGCTCAGTGCCACGTGGTGGTGGGATAGAAAATGTTTGCGTCTCAGCATCTGCTCTGATAAGTGTGTTAACTCTCTGGATATTGTTTCATTGACTGGGTTTAGAACACTGGGTGTCTTGTTTAGAATCCCTTTGGATTAGGGAAACAAAGATATTAGATAACTTGCCCCCAAACTCCTTATACATTAGATCTAAGAGGAAGCTGGAGCAACTGAATCTCAAGGTCCTTGATTTTTTTCTACTACATTTCTCAATGAGACTGGGGACACAGTTCCTTACACGATTCTCTATACCAGGTGGGCTCTAGGGAATACTCAGGTGGTTATTCTTGATGGCAGGCATCTTTACCAGCTGAGCAATCTTGCTGATCCGACGTCTTTTGAATACATTTTTACCCTCAATTAAATAGTTGTTTGTTGGTCTGAAAATGACTTTGAATAGGAATGTGCAGTGGGATGCTGGGAACTGTTTGACCTCCTTGCCCTAGATTCCCACTCAACTTCTAAATAGCTCAACATAGTGCATTAGAAAAGTGGATCCTTTTTCACAGTGCCCCTCCTTCACTCCTTTCCCAGAGGTGGGTATGTGTGGGAGTGTTTTGGGAGTGAGTGACTGGAAGCTTTATGTAGCTTTCCTTCAAGGATGGTAAATAGCCGGGTATCAGTGAATAAGTGGGTAAAAATGAGTGGTATATTCATTGGTGCTGGAGGCTTATTGTTGGATTTCACTGAATTCCAAGAAATGATGGGTCTAAGTGGGTACTTTTTAGAACCACCAGGCTAACGTCTGAGCTACACATTGAGAAATACTACAGTTTTCGATCAAAATGGTTTGGCCCCATGTCAACATTTTGTGAAGTGCTTTAATGTGTTCCTGTATACACATGAGACCATGTATACCCGCTGTTAAATTCTTATCATGACGACAAGGTCCCTCAAAAACAAGAACAATGAGAACAACAACAGTTTATAGGAAGACAGATGCATCTGGCTGACTGTTTTAGTCTGTGGTCACTTGGCACCATCATCCTGGGCGTGTGGTAAGGCAGAGCAGTGTGGTAGAGAAGACACAGCAGAGCTGAGTTTCTGACTTCATGGTTGCCAGGAGAGAGAGAGAGAGAGAGAGAGAGAGAGAGAGAGAGAGAGAGAGAG
>LOEQ01004318.1:10879-26768 GCA_001685075.1 Bramus lutescens | reverse complement strand
GAGAGAGAGAGAGAGATCAAGGGCCATAGAAAAGCTTGATGGTAGCCCAGACCTGCTCTTTTTATCAGAGCCGACTCCCTGTCATGTCTACCACCTCCTAATCCCTCTGGTTATGTTTCAATTCATTAATTCTTGATGATGTCAGAACCTTCATGATCCAGTCATCT
This sequence comes from Bramus lutescens, assembly GCA_001685075.1. Lineage (NCBI taxonomy): Eukaryota > Metazoa > Chordata > Mammalia > Rodentia > Cricetidae > Bramus > Bramus lutescens. The sequence continues at coordinate 26,601 of LOEQ01004318.1, read as the reverse complement.
CTCAGCTTCAGCCCCATTTCCTAATACTGCTGCCCCTAGGGACCACATGTAAGTGAGTGAGCCTCTGGACTGTCCAAGTTCCCCTCTCTTTTTATTATATAAGTCTCGTTTATAGGAGAGAGTAAGTATATTTCAAAACAGTGTTTCTGATGGCTGCTTGACAAAATTGCATAGGGTAGAATAATAAAAAAATACAGGTTCTCCCATTTTTTTTTCCGATGCACTGGGAATGAATTAAGACTGGGAGAGTACTCACACATGCATGTGTGGTTATTTTTAACTCTCCAGTTGATGTTGGTGATCCAAGGTTTGAGAATGTTTTCCTTAAAATACTTAAGCTACCTTTCCACTCTTCAACATGACTTAAACAAACCTCACCAAGTCTGTGTCTGGATCAAAGGATTAGAAAAGCTTAAAGATTGATTCTAAGATAGTTCTACTGCACTAGCAGTCTGATGTAAACCGGGACTGCGCTTTTGTTTCCCAGCCCCCTGACCCGAATAATCACACAGAAACTGTATTAATCATGGCACTGTTTGGCCAATGGATCAGATGTATTTATAGATAGCTCTTACATCTTAAATTAACCCATTTCTATTAGTCTATGTATTGTCACAAGGCTATGGCTTATTGATAAGGCTCTGGTGTCTTTCTCTTTCGGCAGTTACATGGAGTCTACTTGACTCTGCCTACTCTCTCTATATAGCTTTGTTTGGGTTTCCCGACTGGCTTTGCTCTGGTAAGCATTGGCCGGAACAGTGTTATTCATCAATCAATAAAACCAACACGTATATAGAAGGACATCTTACATCAGTTTGGGATGCAAATTCAAGTAGAAACTGTCCTGATTAGATTGAGACTGAACCTCTCTACTATTTCAGCCACGGAGACAGCAGTGTAGAATGAATCAGTTTTGTTCATTATACAATTCAGCTAGGGATACAATGAAAGATTCAGAAAAGGTTAAGACAAATGGGTAAGGTAATACATTTGAAACTCACAATAGAAGGATATCAGGAAAATGCCAAGGTAAGAAGATGATGATGAGGAGGAAGAACAGAACGCTGATTTTTTGAGAAAGGATCTCACTATACAGTTTTGCTTGGCTTAGAACTTGGTATATAGGCCAGGCAGGTTTCAAACTTGTGGCAATCCTCCTGCTTCTACCTCCCAAGTGCTGTATTTCAGACATGTATCACTGTCTTAGTTACTGTTTTATTGCTATGAAGAAACACCATGACCAAGGCAACTTATAAAGGAAGGCATTTAACTGGGGGCTTGCTTACAGGCTCAGAGGGTTAGTCTGGGACTCTCATGGCAGGGAGCATGGTAGCAGGTAGGCAGGCATGGTGCTGGAACAGTAACTGAGAGCTTACATCTTACCTGTAAGTTAAAGTTAGAAAGACTGAGACTGAGCCTGGTATGGCCATAGCTGACTCCCAGTGACATACCTCCTCTAACAAGGTGACACTTCTTAATCCTTCCCAAACAGTTCCACTAACTGGGAACCAAGCATTCAATCATATAAGCCTATGTAGTTCATTCTCATTCAAACCACAACAGCCACTAAGACTAACTAGGCAAATGTTGTTAACTTTTCCAGGAGACACAAATGAAAGTCCAACTACCCTGGATGGGTATCACTGACAAACTGACGTTATTTCAACAAAGTTCAACTTGTTGAGAACAACTGAGTTTATTGTGCTTTCTTACAAAGCACAGGTGAGGGGTTTCTTACAGGTTATAGGTAATCCTGCAAAGAGATGCATTGCCATTAAGTCCCACCTCATTAAAGATGGAGATGGCAAACTCATGAAGTCCTGTTGCCTGTCTTACTTCTTTATGTGGTCTAACATCTCCCAAGATCGTGTGCAACTGAGAAGTAATACTTGAACCCAAGTGAGGGCCTCCTGATCCATTACCATGGATCTGGCTACCACTATTTGTTCTGTTCTAGTTGCCATGGCTCCAGAACACAGCCCAAGAATAGGATCTTGTTATGGTCAGATGAAAAATCTGTCACTGAAAGATGTGATAATGACTTTAGTTTTTGAGACAGGGTCTGATTTTACAGCTCTTGGGTGGCTTGGAACTCACTATGTAGACCAGGCTGGACTCAAACTCATGGAGAGTCCAACTCCTGAGTGCTGAGGTTACAGGTGTATGCCACCATGCCTGACCAACTAGAATGCTATTTTTGTGCCTCATCAATGCATATTCTCCTTCAGCCTATACCCATTCTTGTTGCCTCTGATACGAGGAAAGGTACTAGTCTTCTAATGTTTCTATAAAGGAGGCAGTTGGTATCCTTGGCTCATGTGACACATAATTCCCTCTTGAAGGACTCAAGATTCTTCCCCAAAAGGCAATTTAGATCCAATCTTGAGACATGGATCTGTTTTGACCAAGAAATACACCAAATATAGAATGCAGTTTCCATGATTAACATATCAAATACAGAATGTAATTTGTGACTTACAGACTCCAGCTAAAAGTCAGAAGGCAATGAAGAAAGCCTAGTGGTGTGATTCCATTTTCCTTCCAGCACATTGATTTTAGCTCACTACAAAAGACTGATTCTTACATTCCACCTAACTGAATCATGCTTCTTAGACATCTTGAATAGGCCTTTTATAGAGGTTCTTGGTGGCATTAAGTAATGTAAACAGCAAGGTATAGTGATGTATACCTGTAATTCCAGCAGTGGAAAGGTGGAAAGGCTGAGGCTGGAGGACACTGAATTTGAAACCAGCCTGGGCTACCCACTAAGACTCTGGTTTTGATTTTGCAAAGGGTGTGTGTGTGTGTGTGTGTGTGTGTGTGTGTGTGTGAAAAGTCCTTTCTGTTCTTCCAGAGGACCCAAGTTTGGCTCCCAGCACCCATATGGCTCCCGAGACCTGTAACTCTGGCTCATGGGATCCTACAGTCTCTTCTGGCCTCTTCAGGCCTTGAATATAACACGTGACATATACTCACACAAACACACACACACAAATCTTAAAAAGGGAAAAAATAGTGAAATATTTAACCTCATTAAATGGTGTGTTGTGTTTAATGCTGTTCAACCTATTACCCACATCACCATTTCATCTATATAGATGAAGGCACTCAGGGGCAAGAGTTAACTTTTCCAGAGTCACAGATTATTCTCAGATAGAATCTCACTGTGTAGTCCTGCCTGGCCTGGAACTCACTTTAGACCAAGCTGGCCTCAAACTGACAAGAGAGCTGACTGCCTCTGTCTTCCAAGTGCTGGGATACTGACACTACTCTGGATATATGAGGTTAAGCAAAATACACAAAAATTAATTTCATCCTTTTTATTCAGAAGTGGTTGTCAGGAAACTTAAAATTATATACTTTAATTTCTATTGCAGCCCCTGTATAAGGATCTTAAAACACTGTACAAACTGTCTTATTAGTCAACAGTATTTTGAGTAAGTTTCCTTTCTTTTCTTTTTTTTTTTTTTTGGTTATCAGTCCTATAGAATATCCCNCCCCCCCCCTTTTTTAATCTCTAGGCCAAACAGGAATGGATGCATATTACCATCCCTTCCAAGGTCTTTGAAAGCATAAATTAAACTGATGCAGCACAGGGTGCTCTAGTCCGAATAGGACCCGTTTTCTCGGTAAGCAAATTCACACCATTTCTAGGTTTTGCTTAAACACATTGCACTTGTGCTAAGTATGCCTAAACCAGACCTTGTTTCATCACATCAAGATATTCCTAGTAGGAATTAAATAAAACTGAGTTAACTGTGTTGAAGACCCATATACAAAAACAACCATGGACTTCAGAAATTTAAGATTCCTACTATTCTTAATACCACAGAAAACCACTTAAGAAAATTCACACCAAAACATGAAAGAGCCCATGAAGGTCTTAATAGAGGCAACATTATTGTTAATCTTTCCATCTTATACCTTGGTTCTAAGTTTTCAGGAATAAGTGTCATCTTACTAGTTTCTTCATCCAGTATTTCTTACTGGCAGAATCCTCTTAGTATTAAATTACATAGCCATCATGTCTTACACAGAACAGTCACCAGTTATATATGTGGGCTTCTTGCTAGTTACACGTCTCAATTTACCAAGTAAACCGACAAACTTTTTAAAATTCACCCCAGAAGCCTCCCTTTCCTCTAAAGCCACCAACATATCAGCCATGCTTAAAAGCCTTGCCCAAGGTGACACATGAGTAGACTGAACTTGCTTCAAGTATCACCTGATGATCATTTTTCTCATCTGATAATCTAGGCAGTAATAAAATTGGTTATGTGAGCCCAGATCTTCAACACAATCTAATTTTTATGTCAATTGAATAATCTAAGTATAGCTAAAAATGGCACTTTTATCTGTATAATGTAAAATGCAAATGGCTAAGACTAATAAGTTGGCAGAGTAACCACTCTTCTAAATTTTTACTGCAGAATGACTTTACATTAACCTCAAAGTTTAATGTCAGAAGCCATTTAATCCTCTGTGTAGGTTTACTAGCTATATACCTTAAGTCCAAGGAAGGCTTCCTTGTTAAATATTACTCTAGTGAAGTATTTTTCTCATAGGTGTGGATATAGAACTAAAAAAAATCCCAAAACAAAAAAAAGCTAGGGATTTTGCAGTAGATAGACACCACAGAAAGCCTCAGGCACTATTTAGGTGTTAATTTGCATGTTTGACTATCTTTAGTGATGGGGAGGGACAAGAAAACAGAAGCATGGAAAAAAGTCCAATAAACTTCAACTTGCCATGGACTGATTACACACCACACGCAAGCTATTTATACATGAGTGTTTGAGCTCATTTGTTCACACACACAGAGTTTATGGGCTATTTCTTTGTGAACAGTTCCTGCCCATGACAGAATGCTAATAATGTATAGATTTCTTATTAACTTGAGTAAATTACCAAATTAACTCCTGAATTGCCTTTGTATATATTTCAGATGCACGTGACCCCCAAATCCTAAAGTGTCTCACACAGCCCAGATTGGCCTGAAACTTGTAGTAATCCTCTCAGCCTCTGGAGTGCTAGGATAGAGAGGCACAAAATGCTACATGTCTAGCTATAATCTAAGTTCTGTGGTGGCAATTGCAAAAAAAGTCATCAGGAAAAAAAAATTCAAGAGTATCAATTTGCATAATCTCAAAGTTCAAAAACAGCCTGGTTTACATGGCAAGTTCCAAGAGAGCCAAGGGCTACATAGGGACTGGTCTCAAAGTACAAAAAAACCTTCTCATGTGAAGAATGCATCCCCTATCGAAAGGAAAGCAGCACTTAGCTGTTGTAAACAAAATGGATTTATTTGTGCTACAAAGCTCATTTTTACTTGGACAGAAAAATACTCTGGGAATATTAAATTGTACTCCACAATTTTCAGTTTTTGTGTTGGGTGCTTGCATGCAGGTCAATGGACAGGTATTTCTCTGGGTCCTGCGGTTCAAACCCATGTTGTTAGGTTTGTAGTACCTACCCAATCTAGAATGTTCCCTGTGTTGCAGTTACAAGCAGTCATAATGTAGGTGCTGGAAACGGAACTTGCCAGCCCTCAGGTACACCTTCTTCATGACACTAACACTCTCCAGTTATGACCTAATACCACTGACAACATCCACTTTAAGAATTGTTTCAAATGAAGACACACATTAAATGAATTTATACATATGCAGGTTATTTACAGAAAGTAAAGACCCATCTAAGTTATGACATTTACCTAAAATGCATGCTTACCTCAAGTGGTGGGTATTGGACAAGCTGAGGCTTCATATAGCCATATGATCAGTTTGTAACCCTAAGAACATATTATATGAAAAACCAGACATGTTTAGCATTTTGCTACTACCTTAGATATTTACCCTTTGTGGGTTACTACTTAAGGACTTTAATATAGACATCTTCACAAAGAACCCAACTCAAAAGAATGACTCCAATCACTTCAACTGACAGAGTTAAGAGATCTTAAGTTAGGCATGGCAGCTCACCTATAACACAGCACTTGAAATGCTGAGGTAGGAGTTTGAGATCAGCCTGGGCCACAAGGTGATTTACAGTTGGCAGCTAGTCTCAAACATCAACAAACCAGCCAGGTACGGTGGCACAATCTTACAATACCAAGACTGGAAGACTGTGATAAAATCAAGGTTAGCCTGGGGTACAAAGCAAGATCATTTCAAAATCAAAAACAAAGCTGCAGATCTTAGCCTCTCTTATGTAGCTTTATGCAAACTTTTTAACCCAAGTCCTAAATATAATTCTGAAAAATTAAATGGAAATATTTAAGTGCCATTGAATTTTAAATTGTTTACTGACATTCCCGACTTATGTATTATCATTTTAACAAATGGAGCAGGGCAGTGAGGCCTTTAAGCAAATGATAGCCCAATACTAAATTCTTAGCACAAAAATAAAATACCCCACCTTTCCTTTATAACCACCCACTGGGTTAGTAGGCCTAGAGATAAGGACCACTTGATTACATGCAAAGATTTGCCTATTTACAGGACTAACATAGGACTTAATTTCAATACACACAGCAGTTAAATTAGTCTAGAATGAGACACATACTGAGTCCAATAGTCTAGGAAGAATCCAAAATCTTCCTAAGTGTCTTACACACTGAAATAATTCTCCCAAGTTGATATTCTTAAATTATCTAAATCCAATTCTTAAGGTCCCCTTATATATATACAAATCTTAAGCCTCTCCCCATATGTGCTTTCTTTCCTCTCCACTTTAGAGTCAAACGCATACAGAAATAAAGCAATTGTTTTCTGTAAGGAAAAAAGTCGTACCTACATTTTCAGGATTCTTATGTCACCAGAAGAAACACAACATTGAAAACATACATATATGCAATTATTTAAATTTCATTCCTCTTTCAAATTTTAGGATCATTTCACCTGAGCTCTTGTCTAACATGTGCCACAGCTGAGGAAGTTTCACGACCAACTCATGGTACTCATGTGACTGAGTTAAAGAATGATCATGAAAAATAAATTAGGAATATAGAGTCATTATCAAGTTAAATGAGTACTTCCCTATTTTCCCTGTTTTAGGTACTAAGGCTTAGAAACCCAATGAACAAGAAGTTTCCCTCTGTACACTGCTTTTATTATTTACATAATACAATATAGCATCAATGCTGAATAGCATGATTATGTGCAATACATAAATATGAACCTATCTGTACACATCTGCAAATCTAACTCAGAACTGAAGTACATAAAATTGAAGCAAAACCGAATGTTTTAATAAAGAAAAACTAGGACTGAACACTGCAATAAATCAGAAGTAGTGCCTTGTGTACATACTTATTTACAGATGAAAACAGGCATTACCACAACACTAATCTAACTATACGCATTTATATATAAAAAACACAAGTTTCATACATCACAAAAAACCTTCCATTATAACACAGAAGTGATATTACCAGACAAGCATCAGTGAAGTATACTGCCTTTTCTAGTTGTTATTGTACAATGCTGTAGATAATGCAGCCCATGCAATACACCCAAGAACACTAGAGTCCTACACCCAATACAATATGATAAAGCAGCCCTCTGCAAGTGGTGCTGGATACCACTAAAGAAGTCTACTGCAGCCATGTTGGTTATGATTTTCCATGCAGAAGGGTACAGTTACATTAAGAACTGAAGTCTTTAAAAAGCTTTAAACACTCTTTCTTGAACCAAAACATTCAACAAAAAATGCACATGAAAAATTAACTGTTCAGATATCTTTGCAACTTAAAACTCAGATGCATGTTATTTAACAGAGCTGCTGTATGTGAAAACCAAACGTAGAGTTTAATTTCTTCTTGTAAACAAATCCTAGTGCAGTTCTGTGCTACAATTTTTAGTAATGAGAATGCAGGTATCTTCTGGTGCAGGCCAGCATAATAATCTCCAAAGATTATCCTGTTGTTGACTCGATGGTTTTATTTATAACCAGCCGTGACGTTACCTTTCGCAGAATGTCCTAATTGACAGCTTTTAGAAGACCAATTTAACCAGGTTTACACATGGCACCAAAATACTGGTTTTGTAGCTTTCTTCCTGCTTCCAAAAGTCATGTTGAAATTAAGGTGAAGTTTGACTATGGTAGTAGACTGCCAGTCCTTTTCTGGTGTACCATTTTTTTTTTTAAAGTACAGGCACATAACACTAGCCAAAGATTATACCTTGATTACATTCCCAAAAGGCAGATATGCTGCAAACATGCAGAGATTTCATTCATTTAATTTGGCACATGGAACTAAATTTTGTTCCCAATATCTGTGTATTTTAATTTGTTGTGCACATTTTTTGTCCAATTTTACTGAGGGGAGGGCATATACATTTGTAGGGCTGTATCTATCCAATTCTGCCTGTAACAAACACCCAAACATCCTAAAATATCAATTATAAGACAGACAAATATAAAGCAAAACTCTGGAGAACATCAAAGGAAAATGGCCATGCATCTGCTCTTTAATGTTTTTCTACGATATATTAAAATAAAAACAAGTTTCAGTCTCTTCACATGTAGTAATTTTATATTCTCTGGATTTTTTCAGCCACAACAACTGGATTCTCTTTTCTGATTTTTGCTGCAGCTTCTGCTTTGTAATCGTATGGACAGTTGTGCTTGTCAGAGTAACGGTGAAGTCCACAAAACAAATTTCCACATCGGCAGTCAAACCCTGCACAACAAGAAGAATTCACTTGGCAACTTGTAGCAATTAGGAAAACGAGCACTCTAGTCACTAGAGAAAAAATGATTTTCATGGCTTTGATTAATTATGAAAGACTGTCAACTCTTGACAATAGGGTAGGCAAGTTCTAGAATTAGGATGACTTGAATTTAAAACACAGCCTTACCACACCACACCAGAGTGGAGTATCTCAAATGAAAACTATATACAACCAACTGCAAAAGTCTGTTGTAAAAAATACGTAGACCATATCATGCCTGGCTCCAAGTAGGTATTCACTTCTGTCACTTAAGCTACCTTTTCCTTTGTAAGCATCAAAGGAAAAGGAATCAAAAGGGACAGATTTTATCTATCAAATAAAGAAAAATAATTGACAAGGCCTGAGGTTAATGATAATTACATGATTAGGCCCAACATTACAACTGATGGAAATGAAATCCAATTTCTCAACAACCCATCAGGTCCACCCTTTCTGGATATGTGAGGATCTTTTCCTTCTTTTTTTTAAATGTGTAAAACCAATAGTTCCTTTTGGAGTTAATACCTGTAAGGCCAACTTTCTTTCTACACATAAAACATCTGTTCTTCTTTGGTTTGGGCAACTCAGGAGCTTTTTCTTCACTTTGAGAAGTACTGGGTTGAGAAACTGATGGACTGGGCTGAGTGACAACTGAAAGACAAGGTTATAAATTAGAAATTTGTGTGGCAATCATTAACTGACAATCATTTAAGAGAAACAGCTAAGATTCAGAACATTTTTAAGTAGCCCTTTCCTAAGTTTGAATATTTTCTGATAATTACTATATTAGTATATACCTCTAGTAAATGATCAGCTAAATTCCTTTAAACAAGAAAAGCAGTTGCTTTCTAAAAATTTAAACAAAGATTACCAAATATGGAGGTTTCTGAAGTGTTCATTTAAGACTAGATCAAGATTTGTTTTTGTTGTTCTGATACATGGTCTTACACCTGTAGCCCAGGCTGTCCTAGAATTTGATGCTATCACTCTGCCTAATCCCATGGGTGGCAGGATTAGATAGAACCAAACTGGACTTCCGACTAGGTTTTTTTTAAGGCACAACACTGAAATTTCACTGTTACTTTGACTGACATTATCAAAAGGCCCTACCATTTCTTAATCCTTTTGTTAATTTCTATTAACAAGATTAGTCACAAAGCTTTACTAAAGCTCCAAACCCTACTAGTTCTTCAAAATGAAATTCCAAAAAACCCGCTAATACTTATATTAAGCCTAACTCTATCTGCTTATAAACCTAATTGCTTATATTTATATTAAACCCAACTGTATACTATAAAGGATTTACAGTGTAATCCAAAGAACAAGAACAGCAAATTTAGTCATACAATACTAAAACCACTGCCTAAACAATAAGCCAATTCCAATGTTTAATATGACCAAGTTTCCAGGACAAGCAGATGGCTTTAATGTAAACTGATCTCTCAATTCTTATTAGCAAATATACAGTGCTATCAACAGCCTAGTAGCAGAACAACAGAAAACATTCCACCTTTTTCCTAAAACTACTATGATAACTTAAAATAATTTTCCCTAATGCTATGAAAGTAGTTGGGCATCTGAGTGTTAGCCATTCCTTTGCCCACGCCTAAAATGTTATTAAGTTCCTCAGACATACAGGGGAAGTGGAGGATAGAAAAGTAAAGGAAAAACAAATAGCAGTGAATCACAGATTTCTATTAAGTAACAAATATGGTTATTAGCTACAGATCTACTTCCAAGTAGTGAATGAGAGAAAATGAGGGACAGAGTGTGTGAGTAAAACAAACATATTTGGTCAGCTTTTCATTTCATGACCACATAATTTGACTTTATGAGGTTGATACGGTACAGGGGGAAACAAAAACTGGCATATTAGCAAGTCTTTGAGATAGAGTGCTATCCCCTGATATTTCCCCCTACATTTGTTTTATACTTCACTAAAACCAAGCTGATTTGAGTAAATCATGTTCACATAGATAACACTAACACAAGTCGGTCTTCTTGTAACATTATAGAACACTAGGTTGTGCTATAAAAATAGCTCCAAAACCACTACTCATCGAAAATAAATTCCCTTCATACCTTTAAGTTTCACAACACATGCAATAGGGATACCACACTTTAATTCTCAGCATTAGTACGTTCTTTTGCTTTACTGTTTCCTACAACACCGACAGACTTGAGACTAAACAATTAAAAAACTCCCCATGGCCATGACATTTAAAGTCATTAAGTTCTTACCACAAACAGTTTCCAGACTACTTGATTGTTTTTAGGAGTGAGGGTAATGAGGGGAGGAGCAGAAGAGGGTAAAAATACTAACTAGTTTATATATCTTTTTGATACTACTTATTTGCTTGGTCTGTAATTTATAGCCCTTCCTCTTTGGTCCTTCAAATAAAAGGAGCGAATCCCATTACCAACTCAATTCTTTCTCATACTTTGAAATTCAGAACTGAACTAGTATTAAACTTAAAAAAGCATACCTGGCTCTGACACCTCTGTTTTCGGGGTAGTTATTTTGTCCTCTCTTGAAATGCTCATTTCTGTCATTTGTTGAGTTACAGGCAAGGCAGCCACAGGCACATTTCTATTTGAGTTCAAGCAAACAATTATTTTTAAAGATGTTAAGGGTATTATTTTTTGAGATAAGTTGTCAATTCAAGTTTAAATTATGTGTTATTTCCAACATGATCAAATGGCACCACATCAATTTAAAAATCTGGAAAAGATATTGGATGCCCAGCATAAATGAGTAAAAATAATTTCATAAATGGCTCATTAAATGACTCATGGCTGCATATTTGTATAGTATCACACTGTAGATCTAGAAAGTGTTTTAACTGCCTATAATTTAAGGACAAAAGGAGCAGCTGTGTGAAACACCTTGTGAGGCACTGTAATACAGTCAACAGTCTTACTCTTTACAATCCCTAATCCTCAATTACAAAGAAATAAAAACAACATTTTTAACAGTGGTCTTGAGGGGTTTATGGAGTTAAGTTGTCATATACACCTTTAATCAATGATCCAAGAGCCAGATATTTATTAATGGAATCCTTCAGTGCACAATGCAGGCAAAGACAAGGCCACCTGATACAACCATCTTGATTATTGTAGTATAGCACAGACATCTTGACTTTTCTGTTGAGACAGAAATGTTCACTCTTACCTTGACTTTTCAGATGTGCTGCCAGCAGCACCTTCACAGTTGTTTAAGCTAGCATCTGCTCTCTGTACAGATGCAGAATCTGAGGTAGGACTGTTGGAACCACTAGCTGTCCCTATTTAAAAAAAGGGAGCTGTAAGAAACCAATCAGCACCACAAAAGCCCATTTAGTAAAGACTTAGTAAGTATCAATACTTGCATTTAATTTAATGATATAAGCACCTTCACTGCACTGGAATCCTACACTTGATATTCAGATAAAAAGGGTCATTTTACAAAAGAACACATGTATGAAAACTTCAAAAAGGAAAACTAAAAATATTACAAGATTTTTGTAGAACAGTCACTTGTTCCTGAGGCAGTCACGGCAAGCACTTGGGCTGTTGTTCTAATGTTTAGCTCTTGTCAGGCATTCTCTCCTTCAGTTTTCGATATTCTCTTGATTCTTAGGTTTTCTCTCCACCAGTTCAAGTGTTTTTTTTTTGTTTGTTTGGTTTTTTTTTTGGTTGGAAACAACTTACCCATTGGGCTCATTCTGCCACTATTCTGTTGTCTCTGAAGATGTTCTTTGTAGCAAACAGAACACATTCCATTTGTCCTAGGATTCCCATAAAAGCCACATCCTGTACTACATAGCATGGGTCCTGGGGTCTGGTTAGTTTCCTGAGCCATACTTTTCTGCTATAAACAAAACAGAATTTTAGAAATTAGCATGTCACAAGAAAACAAATTGAATACAATCACCATTATACCTTTGTAATTTTTAAACACCAAGTCTGTTACTAACAAAAACCAAGATTATGTTAATTAAACAGAAATGAGTATCTTATTGACTTTAAAAAACAAAGAATGTGAAAGAATTGTTCTAGGACCAAAAAGAAATTATACCATTAAATAATAAATGCATGATTTCATCTTTTACTACCGAACTTCAATTTCTGAAGATGTCACACCTTGCCAGTTTATCAGGGTTGTCTGAATCAATTCTGAGTATTTGTTTCTTTTACTTTCTGCTCTTGTACAAGTCAACCATTTCAAATGATGGTTACTTCAATAGGGTAAACACATAAACAGGAAGAAAAAAACCCAATTAATCACTATCTGATATTTATTAGTTCATGTTGGTGAAACCTGGATTTAGCCCTACAGCTTTTAAATTAAGATTACTGTATGAGATTATTATATGTGCATTAAGTGTTTGTATGTATGTATGTGCATATTACTCTGAGTTAACAGCTGTGAGTCACTATGGGGGGTGCTGGGAACTGTATCCAGGTCAAGCACTCTACAGTCCAGCTACAGCTTTCTTAAAACCACACCCTGAACCTGATTTAAAGACACACTTGGGCCCCACCAGTAATACTTCCACTAAGACGGGAACCTCAGTGCCTAGAAATCTGTGAAGCAGAAATTATCAGTCAGATTTTTCAGTCTCTATAATCTTTAACAAGCATTTTTTTCTCTTGCCAAAACCTAAAACCTTTCCAAACCCAAATTTGATGATGTAAGCACTATAAAAACACTCTTTGGTCATAGTTAATATTTAATGTTAGGCTACCAGACAGAACTTTACCTAGCAAGCATACCTGGGCCTTTCAAAAGTTGTTTAAATTGGCATAAGTTTCCAATTGTGTAAGAGAAAAAAATTAGGAAAATTTACTTTTCAAAAAAATTATGTAAAAAGCATTATTTGGGAGCATTTGGTTAAAAGGAAATTGTGATCATGTATCTTTTTTAAGCTACTACATAGTAAGACACAGCCTATTAATTCTTTACCAAAATTACAAAAAAAGGAGAAATAACCAATTTGACCAGACAGAATGCTGAACATAAGCACCCAGTCTTGAACAGTTAAATGACAGCAATCTTTCCTTTTGTTAGCACAAGAGCACTTAATTTGAGCAAATAAAGCTTGTATATAATGATTAAAAGCCACTGTTTAGAAAATAGTAGTAATTTAGTTGACACTGTCTCTTTAAATAGTGAGTGGAATTTAGCTGACTCATTTCAGAGCAGGGCAGCGTAAATATTTCATGATTACTTATGCAGTTTAATAAACACTTTCAGTTGAGGTTTTTAAATGTTGAGTGTAGCACAAGCACAAAAAATAAATAAATTATATATCTTTATGTTTTCCACGCTGACCTTTACTCTATGCAGAAAGTTGGGCCTTTTTCAGCCCACTTAGGAACTATGCTAATCTCAGTTACTACACTAACTTCCAGTGACACCTGGCATTCTCTAAAAGTATACGGAGGGAATCTTAAGACCAACCGTTAATCGAGCCGGTTTTTAGTCAGTAAGAAAGTACTTTTCTTATTTGAATGAGATCCCACACCTAATGACTTCCCCACTTAGACAAGGATTCCACCTTCTTCAGAAAACACAACTCAAATTCTTAAACTTGAGCACATAGAAAGGCAAGAAAGAAGGCATAAGTCCTCTAGAAGGACCCCCTCCTAGTAAGCCAGATTTTAAATGCCATCACATGTGCACAGCTTGCTTTAATATTTCTCCGAAGCTCAGATCACATGGGAGGGGCGCTTCAGCCTGTCACAAGGCTGCAATGTGACAAGCTGAGCTGGATGGAGGCTCTCACATAAAGCCTAGTCAACAGGGGCCTCTGAAATCAGCTTCTATTTATATCTCAGAGCCTGCCAACTCCTACACAACCCCAAGAACTAACGATGCAGTATTCATGTATCTCACATAACAAAACAAAATGCAATTAAGGCCTCCAGGTTTTTCTAATGCAGGATCCAAGAACAATTTCACCTTCAACCCATAATACCCAAGCAGAATTAAGAACAAAATAAAATGTTATTGAATAGGGGGCAAGAGGGGAGTAAGAAGGCACAGTGGAGAATGCTCGGAAGCATAAATACTCCTTACATTTAATGAAAACTATAAGCTGTTTATCAGTTTACATATAGTGTATTTATTTCCCTTCCATTCTGAAAAACAAGTTGTTAGAAACTTAGTATTCATCCATTAGCCCTTCCTGGTAGAGCTGCAATGGGTTTTTTATTTTGTTTCTGAATAAAGTTTACTGCTTTTCTTAGTTCACAGCTTAAAACGAATGTCGCTGGACTAACGAATCTTCCAATTCAAAAACTGAAATGAATGAGCTTTTCTTTTAAACTATGGGTTGGCTATTTCAGGTGCACATAGCTAAAAATGGCAAGACCACGCACTAACCTCGAGCTAAGACCCAAATTCTAGGCTCTAAAGTGCCACTAAATCTGACCTTGGGCGAGTCCTAGTCTACAGGTCTCGGTCACCTCAGTTCTTTAAAAGCTCCTTTTACAAATTTAACACCAGTCCTGGGCACAAAAAAAGGTACAACTAAACAAATCCGTCATTTGGGGCGGGTCACTTAAAGGATAAACTTGAAAGGTAAAAGTGAGCTATTTTCATCAACTTAAGTTATGAAATCTCACTTTTAAAAAAGAAATCATCAAAATGAGAAAATTTATTTTTATCTTACTATTCCCCCAGTTACTGACTACCAAATTTAGGAGACGAGGCTCTGACCTATATAATTATTTCCTCCTAAATATCCAGGTAATATTCTTCGGCAACTTCGGTCGACAGACAACTTAAAACAGAGCTCCATGGAGGTCATGGAAGGCGAGTAAAATGTTAATGTTCCCAAAGGTTCCCGTAGACAAAGGGAGAGGCGATCCATCGGCCTCCGTGAACAGGATCCTGCAGGAGCCGCTTAACCATGCTGGAAAAAATCTAAAAAGCCTCAGAAAGCGAGTGGCGGGGCCGGCTTCCAGCGGTTTCGAGCGAGTTCGGGGCCCAGCGGCCCCCATCCCCCTCGCAGCGCAGGCCGC